>CM052129.1:1203762-1243150 GCA_028454255.1 Halictus ligatus
TAATCAACGAACATTATTTCTTAAATGCCCATGGACCTCGAAAATGAAAAGATCAGTACATTTTAATCAATGTTACGGTTGTAATGAACATTGAAACTTGGACGTTTTAAGAACAGCATTTTTGATAGAAAAATTGTTTCTCTTTAGTGAGATATCCTGTCGCTTTTTTCTAAATTGAAGAGCAGACTTTTGCGATGAAACGTCTTGTTATTTAATAGCAATTCATGCGCGTGTTCTATTAAAGAAATAATGTTGAATATAGTAGGAAACATTTGCGAAATTTTCTACATTAATAGAGCATATTTTTTTAATTCCACAGAATTCCGCTTTAAGGTCCAGCTTTGCCGTGTGTGTGTGTGAGTGCCTTGGTGTGCCGCACACGACTCTAGATTGTACAAGGTTGCATGGGTTCGGGAGGCGCGGAATTATGGCTCGATAATGCAAAGATGGGGCTTACCAGTTGTCAAAAGTCCTAGATGAAGGATAAATCTAGTGCGCTCGCTACCAGGCAGGTCCTACTTTTGCGTTGTCGAGCAACATTTTGCATTATTCGGTCGCATGATGCCTGTCAGAGAGGCATCAGCAGCTACAGAAGCTACAGCAGCGCCGTTGTTTACGTTGTCGGCCACGCGTGCTCAGATCGCCTCTCTGACAGACATCATGCGACCGAATAACGCAAATTGTTGCTCGACAACGCAAAATTAGGATCTGCCTGGTAGCAAGCGCACTAGATTTATCTTTTATCTAACGTTTTCCACCCTTGAAAAACCCCATCTTTGCATTATCGAACATTGGTTTGTCGCCTCCCGAACCCTTGCAACACACGCACACGGATCAAGGCCACCTGGCAAAGCTGGACCTTAAAACCAATGCAATAACAAATACAAAGTAAATAATACTAAAATAATTTTTTGATTTTTCTGTCAACCATTTGTAACACAATAATAAATAGATATCTCATACGGTTCAGAAGTTATATTCAAATGTCACTAAATGTCACTAAACTTTCTGATCCGGACCACTGTGCGCGTTGTGAACGGAATCATTACAGACCTGTGCACGATCTCCTGCTGTATCCACTCCCGGACCTTGATGTGGGTGTCGATGGTGGAGCCGGAGTTCTGCCTGGACAGTTTCGACCGTCTGCCGAAGTTCGAGTTGTTGTCGTACGCTTTGTCGTTCTTTATCACGTCGTTCAGGTCCGGCTTGCTGTCGCTTTTGTAGCCGAGCTCGCCGTAGTGGTTCTCGTATTTCTCGGATTTCGCGCGCTTCGAGTCCTCCCTCTGGCTGGCCCGTCTTTTCAGGCCGGTCTCTTTGCTCTTCAGGTCCTGTTTCTTGCAGTACAGGTAGAGGAACGCGGTGAAGTTTATCAGCAGGAACACCACACCGAGACCGGTCAGCATGGTCAGCACCGATGAGCTCTTTGGCGCGCTAGGCTGCGACACCGTCGTCGTCCCCTCGTCCGGCCGATCCGTGGAATCTCGCGTCGTCGCTTTGTCCGTGGTGGCCTCTGTCGTGGCGGACGGTATTGGACGCGGCTCCTTTGACGGGTACCTTGAAGAGCGAACGATTCAGTGTTGCAAGGTCGGACACTGTCGCGTCGATGCTACCATCGACATCGTTTGCGCAGCGGACGAACGGCCTGTTTTCGCCACTTCTCGTAGTTTGGTTATTAACCCTTTTAGTGAAGGTTATTAACCCTTTTAGTGCCGATTATTAACCCGTTTAGTGTTCATAGATTCTAAAGAAAAGATATGGACAGAGTTCTTAAAAAGTTTCTGAAATTGAGAGTCGCAAAAAGTGGCAGACAAAACTGAGAAATTCTTAAACTGTAATAAGCAATGTATTCGAATATGCATATATCTCAGGATATATTTTGCCGTTTTTGTTTTATGTTAATTTGAAGTTTTATATGCAATTGACAAAGAAAACCACCGTTGAAAATTTGTACAAAAAATAAATCTACTTTGTTAAATGTATAAAGAATGCATATCCCTTGGTAAGCACTTTCCATTACACAGAATTATTATTGCACACCCATTTACAGTTAATATAATATTTTTTGATTTTTGGCACTTTAGTGGGCACAAAAATCTAAATTTGGATACTAATACATATGTAATGGTAATTAGTCACAAAATATTAAATTTAATAATAAAATTAATAAGTTAATATAACATAAAAGAATTGTTAAATGATTTTTAAATGAATAATAATATGAATTTCCTGCTAATATGCAGTTCTGCCAAAGGAAATTTTCGTGCATCGTCAAATAAAAATGTAGTGAGATGCAAATTCGACTCTTTTCGACAGACTTGGGATTTATTTGGTCTAATCGCGAAGCGGCTTTTCAATTAATTCTATAAAAATCGTTCGCTCGAAATATTAACACACTGGCAACGTCAGGCACGCGGCATTTAACTTTTGCAATTTTAAAGAAATAATTGAATTATTCAACTATGAAAAAATCAATACGCGGCTTCCTTTGTGCTCTGCGTTTAAACCTCTCATACATGATTCAGTTCTACGCGAAAAGGAATTTTTAATATAGTGTTATTAAAAATCCTCGTCGGTAGAGGGTTAACAACTCGTCCACAGTGTAATTTCATTAATTATTGCCTTCCTCTTCTCGTGTAATGTTAAACATGAACGGAATCAGGTCGAATAAAAAGGTTTCTAAAGTAATCCATATGTTTTTCCGTGTATATGTAACGTGAGTGTGTATAGGACAGGAAAATAGAGAGAACCTGAATTTTCTGAAAAGATTAACACAAAAATATCGAGATCGATACAGATAATGAAAAAGAAGCGAGTGACGTGTGCGAGAGTGACAGAAACCCGGTTAAAACTTTGAGTAAAATTAATTTAAAATACTGCGATATTTTCGTATGTTTGTTTGTTAATGTGTTCGCAACGGAATATTGTTCGGATCGAGCGATAGAGCATAACGAGGAAGGCGCGAATTATAATTTTTCGTGTCCGGAATATCGAGAGGCAGCGAACTGTAGAGTCGATTATTCTGTTGTATCGATTTTGCTGGTATTTCAGTCTCGGGGAACAAAGGGGGATCGTATATATTTTTTTTTATCTGTTACAAGCGTGCATGAGCAATTGAATTTTTGAAGGGGAAACACGCTGCCACGAGGTGTACGCGTAATTGAAACTCTAAATTGCTAATCTGTTAGTTCATTGCCCAGACGTTTGAATAAATTCCATTCAACTGGTGCGTGCAGACAGTTAAGCATTCGAGGGAGGGACAGGGGGGTTGGATGCAACGGGGTGCAAGTGACGTTTCATTAAATATTCTGCCCACGGTGTGAAACAATACCGGCGTGCCTGCATAAAGGTACGCGGAAATGAGTCTATTTAATTTTCCAATTAACGCATCCTCGGGGCTTTTTAGAAAGCTAGAATTGCACGCGATGCGACGGAGGAATGTTTTTCGCGAGATATTACCGGCACCCGACTTAATCAACCATCTATTGCCGTAATAATTCACGAACGTTTCGGATAAATTCGTTTTGAAAATACTCTGTGCAAACTGTTAGTGGTTCTTCATCGACATTAAATAAACTCCCCGTTAGTTTCTTCAGATATACACAATTTAAAATATACACAATTTCAGATTTCTTCCCCTGCAATGATTGAGATCATAACAATTTTTCTAGTGAAAAATATTTGATTAGATTTCCTTATTCGTATTATGACAAAAATCCTGGAAAATCTGAAGGACTCATAATTATTATTTTTAAGCAATTGCGTTTAGTGCTACAGTGGTACACATAAAATGAATTATTTTTTAATATTCTTGATAATCATTATGGACTGTGAAATACCACCTTTCTGCGAAACAAAATGAGAGAAGGTGTAATAAATAAAATATATACAATTTCTGATTTCTTCCCCTGTAATGATTGAGATCGTAAAAATTTTTCTAGTGAAAAATATTAGATTAGATTTCTTTATTCGTATTATGACGAAAATCCTGGAAAATCTCAAGCACATCAATCTTATTATTATTTTTAAGTAATTGCGTTTAATGCTACAGTGTTAACCATGCAATCAATTATTCTTCGCTATTTTTAATAAATATTGTAGACTGTGAAATACCACCTTTCTGCGAAACAAAATGCGAGAAGGTGTAATAAATAAAATACACACAATTTTTGATTTCTTCCCCTGCAATGATTGAGATCATAACAATTTTTCTAGTGAAAAATATTTGATTARATTTCBTTATTCGTATTATGACAAAAATCCTGGAAAATCTSAAGSACTTCAATCTWATTATTATTTTTAAGYAATTGCGTTTARTGCTACAGTGKTAMMCATRMAATSAATTATTYTTYRMTATTYTTRATAAWYATTRTRGACTGTGAAATACCACCTTTCTGCRAAACAAAATGAGAGAAGGTGTAATAAATAAAATATACACAATTTCTGATTGCTTCCCCTGCAATGATTGAGATCATAACAATTTTTCTAGTGAAAAATATTTGATTAAATTTCGTTATTCGTATTATGACAAAAATCCTGGAAAATCTCAAGCACTTCAATCTTATTATTATTTTTAAGTAATTGCGTTTAATGCTACAGTGTTAACCATGCAATCAATTATTCTTCGCAATTTTTAAGAAACATTGTAGACAGTGAAACACCACCTTTCTGCAAAACAAAATGAGAGAAGGTGTAATAAATAAAATATACACAATTTCTGATTTCTTCCCCTGCAATAATTGAGATCGTAAAAATTTTTCTAGTGAAAAATATTAGATTAGATTTCTTTATTCGTATTATGACGAAAATCCTGGAAAATCTCAAGCACTCCAATCTTATTATTATTTTTAAGTAATTGCGTTTAATGCTACAGTGTTAATAAACATTGTAGACAGTGAAACACCACCTTTCTGCGAAACGAAATACGAGAGGGTGTAATAGTCTAGATGCTGCGCGGAAAAATTCTGTAATTTTCTGGCTCGCCGTGACAACATTGACTTCTTGTCGGTAGTTAGGGGAAAAACTGACGTCTCCAGGAATCCGTCGTTGCTCGCGGGACAATGCGCGTCTTTGTTCGCCGGAATGACAAGCTCGGACCGACTCGATTTTCAGGGTGGAACAAAATACAAGCCCGGGTCAGCATCGAGTTGCGAACGACGTTGAGGGGTCTCGACAGATTCCCGGGCCGGGTCTAAATTTGTGCCCGGAGCGAAACGAGACAGAAATCGACGGCTCTCGGATTCGTTACCGACCTGGTGACGTAGGTCTCGTGGTTCCTGTTGGCACTCTCGTTCGCGTACCTTCCAATCCCGTCGGCTATGTTGAGGAACGGCGGCCGCGGCCTCTTCGGCGTCAACTGCAGCGACTCGTCTTTGTTCGGATGACGCAGCAGGTTCGGCAGGTCCTCGTTCCAGAACTGCATCTCCGCTGCGCGATAATGCGAGCCGGTCCACGGTGGAATCGCTACAAGCGCAACAAAAACATCAGACAGTTCTCGCTCGACTTTTCATGCGCAGACCGCGGATTTTTGCGCGTGCTCTTCCGATGGGCGTTTCAGAAAATATTCAAATTATCAGCTTGTAATTTCCTTTCCTCCGTCGGAGAAGATTCAGTGCAACGAAAAAGTCTCGTCCAGGAAATGTTACCGCAAGGAATAAAATTCTTTTCGGCCGCATCTTTCCGAGATTTATTCGAAACGTGCGTCCACCGGATGCAAGAGCATGTCGACAATAAAAATATCCGCGTTTCCGTTTGACTTTCATTGCCCGATATAATCCAACGATTGCCATTGATTTTCGTGCGCCCGTAGTTCTCTAAAATCGCCGGGAAACGATAAAATCCAAAATGAAAAGCGGCGCAATTTTTAGTTATTTGTTTTCATCCGCGGGAGATATTACCGAATAGAATAAAATTCTTTCGCAAAAACATTTATACTTCCGGTGGACACGAATATTTCGGTGAGTCCCTCGATGCCGAGCGCGTTGCGATAAACCTTCGGGACTATCGGAGAATCTCGTGCGCTGTCCTTATCGTAATTCAGATTCCCAGATGAGAATCTCGGTTCTCGCCGGAAAAAAATTTCGGAATGTTTCGTTAGGGGGACGCATGTACATTTTTCGTAGACTTTCCGTTCGGCGCGTGCGCGCGCGACGTCGCATGAACTTACTCAAATTCAAGTAGGTCTGGTTACGAGGATCGTATTCTGGCCACTCGATCTCGTACTGGCCCCATTCCCTCAATCCGTCCGTCAGGTACGAGTACCGCTTCGCGATATTCGGGTTCCTGGATCGTGAAGAACAAACGAGTGCTGTGATTTGATTGGCAATGAGAGCTGGCCGCTGTGACGGCAGTCGGTATTGTTGACTCCAGTCTGTACAGTAGGCGCACGCTTAAGCGTCCGCGTTCGGTCCCGAACGCGGACGCTTAAGCGGTGCTGTGCCTTCAGGAATAGAAATCCGTGTTCATTCATTAGTCATTTCGCCCATTCTTCTTTCAATCCTACACCAGATCTTTAACGCGAGCTGTAACCACCAAATACAGTGTTGCAGGTCGTAAGATGGCAACAATGGCACAGTCTTATGGAAACAGTGATTCATCCCCACTCTTCCCCTACCTCGAGCTCAGGGGTGGCCTTATTCCAGTAGACATAGGGAGAGAATATAATATAAATTTAAGAATATAATATTCACTCGGTTGCTCGACATAGTGTGCCTAAAGAGTCGCCAGATCAGGGGAATTGTCTCGAAGGGGAAAAGGTTACCCCCTCCATAATCCAGTACCGGATTAGTCATGTGCTGTAACCACCAAATACAGTATTCTAGGACGTAAGACGGCAAGAATGGCACAGTCTTATGGAAACGGCACAGTGATTCATCCCCACTCTTTCCTTTCCTCGAGCTCAGGGGTGGCCTTATTCCAGTAGAGAAGGGGAGAATATAATATAAACTTAAGAATATAATATTCACTCGGTTGTTCGACATAATGTGGCTAAAGAGTCGCCAGATCAGAGGACTTGACTCGAAGAGGAAAAGGTTACCCCCTCCATAATCCAGTACCGGATTAGTCACGTGCTGTAACCACCAAATATAGTATTCTAGGCCGTAAGACGGCAACAATGGCGCAGCCTTATGGAAACGGCACAGTGATTGATCCCCACTCTTTCTCTTCCTCTAGCTCAGGGGTGGACTTATTCCAGTAGACAAGGGAAGAGAATATAATATAAATATAAGAATATAATATTCACTCGGCTGCTCGACATAGTGTGCTTAAAGAGTCGTCAGATCAGGGGAATTGACTCGAAGAGGAAAAGGTTACCCCCTCCATAATCCAGTACCGGATTAGTCACGTGCTGTAACCACCAAATATAGTATTCTAGGCCGTAAGACGGCAACAATGGCGCAGCCTTATAGAAACGGCACAGTGATTCATCCCCACTCTTTCTCTTCCTCGAGCTCAGGGGTGGCCTTATTCCAGTAGACATAGGGAGAGAATATAATATAAATTTAAGAATATAATATTCACTCGGTTGCTCGACATAGTGTGCCTAAAGAGTCGCCAGATCAGGGGAATTGTCTCGAAGGGGAAAAGGTTACCCCCTCCATAATCCAGTACCGGATTAGTCACGTGACGTTCTATTACGTGCACAACAGAGGCGCGTCACGTGACCGGGACTTGGCGGAAGCGTGGGGGAATAGCGTCGTGGAAGGGGAAGGTAGAGTGGGGATAAGAGTCCTAATCTGGCAAACTCTGTGCGCCTACCTCGCTTCCTTTTATCGTCTCTACTGTCTTACTCTTCTGAGCTACGCTCGAGTCAATTTTTCGAATAAAAATGGTACCCTATTCTGTGATTTACACATTTCAGCAGGCACACGGCTTAAGGGCCCAGACTTCGTAGATTCGTGATAAGGTAGAGTCACTACATTACCGTCAAATAATGGTTTTACGAGTTTTCGTGCTCATATAAAAATATTTTGTCGCTGGTAAAGGGCTGATTTAAAAGAGGAGGGTTCAATCTAGCGCTCGCTGGTCGGGAGCTGCCGAGATTACGCAGATACTGGGTAATACAAGCGTTCGAAGTAGGCCAAAAATTGACGATGTGCGTGCCGTGGAATCGAAGCATTTTCATGCCATCGGATGAGTTTTCTGGATGAAATCGAGAGCACCGCGCGCTAGAAAATATCTCCAGCTACAAATTCAGCTATATTTCGTCTTGATTCTCTGCGAAATGAAGCCGAGAACTTGAAGCACGTGTCTGACGTGGAAATTCATGATAATAAGGAGCAAACAATGTGACAAATTTAGTCACCGACTTAACACCCGACCAAGATGGATCTTAACTCTGTGCCCGTGAATAAAAATTATTAATTAAAAAGTCACGTCGGGCCCTTAACCGGTCACCCGCCGGGTACCACAGAAATGTGAATTTCGATGGAGCGGTTCGGTTTTATCGGTCGCCACGTTCCACGAACACAGACGACTCTGTTCGACACGATCGGTCGACTCGACGATCTAAAGCGCGTCGTGGATCATGCTGCGACCGATCAGCGTCCGCGGGATATCGGAGGGGAGGCTTTCAAATCGCGGATACAACTGGTCCCGCCTGTCTGTCTGCCCGGCTCGACGAACCCGCGATTTCCCGTCGCATCGGATGCATATGCTTCGCGACAAGGCATCGGATCCCGAAGAACTGGGTCGATCCAATTAAGCGAAACAAAGCTGTTTAATGCACGCGGACCGAAGACAGGCGCACAGGTTGTGTGCACCGCACGGCCCGTGACGCGGTCTGATCGATATCGGCGCGTGTCACTGTATCCTCCTCGTAAGAATACGTCTCGCGGCTCGGGGGGGGGGGGGGGGGGGGGGGGGGTGGTGGTGCAGCGCGATGCACTCGATGCATAAGCAGAGGGCGTGGCGGATCGCTCCGCATCCGGCAACAACGGAGCACGACCATTAACGGCGACGACTTTTAAACGCCTGTGTGCCCTCCCCATTCTTCTCTTCCCCGTTTACAGACACGTCTCGACGCACACGACTGTCTCGCGGGCCGCGCGGCTGCGAGATCGAGGAAACGGGAATCAAGATCATCGGCCGGAGTGGATGCGGAATCGCTCGATTATCGGGATACGGGTCTTCGTCGCGCCCGCCGAGCCGTAAACGCGGTCCGCGACGTTTCCCGCGTTTAGACGAGAACTGTAAACCATAAACATCGAGCGTCTTTTATAAAAACGGGATACTTTGGTATTCCTCCCTTCTTCTATCTCTTATAACCGCCAACAATCTGTTCGATTTGTTGTTCTGTCTTCTAACACGTTCGGCGCCGCGTCACCGATTTCTCGGTGACGGAATTATTTGTGCGGGTTTTAAAATGAATGTTTACGTCGATGCATTCATTGTACTACGCTTGATTAGGATCTGTGACACGCAAGAAAGTTGCAGGATTACTGTGCCACATAGAAAAGACGAAATATAAACCTATGCACGTGCAGCTGTTGCATGATTTCGAGGTGGGACTAGAAATGTCCCACAGTGAAGTAAAACACATCCAAAAGGTGGGACACTTTTAATCCCACCGTGCCCCACAGAGTTAACTATTTTCTGATTTACCACTAGGTTTACGGAGCACTGAAAGTGAGTATTTTACTTCATAAAAATAAAAAGAATGTGTGTATTCAAGTTTTTAGCCATTTTTAAAATAACGTATACCCGAAGACACAAATTTCTTGAGTAATTCCACGCAGATGGATCTTCACAATCTCAACAACCGTAAATTAAAAATATTAGAACCCGTCATTCCGACTGGTCCCGTAAACCTAGCGTTAAACGCTTCCAGAAATCGCATGCAAGATGGAGAATGGGAGAGTCGGACCGGGAAGAATTGAGGGGAATACAGTTACCCCCTCTTACCGGACCAGTCACGTGACACCTCGTCACGTGCACGACAAAGAGGAACCGCGTCACGTGACCGAGGTGGACGAACCGCGTCACGTGAACGAGTAGCGTTGTGGAAGGGGAAATGGCGGAGCGGGAGACAAGTCGTCTGGCGACACCGGTATCGACAAGGACGATGGCGGGCACGTATGACGAGAATCAGGTGTGCGAGAGTTCTACGGCCGAGTTCTCGAGATCTTCCGGAATCGGTAGATTTTACGAGCGGGCGAGAACTGCGCTGGGACGCGTTTCGGCGAGGAATCGCGACGTTCCACGCCGGGAAATCGCTTCGCCGTTTCGAGATACTTGTTCCAGAGTAAAAGGGAGAAAGAGAGACGTCGAAGGGCCAAGGGAGCGGAAGACGTAGAGTAACTCGAACTTCGAAGACGCGAGTATCGCGTAACCGTAGCCCGGCGAAGTTACCCTTCGTCAAAATTTCGATATTGGGCCGGTTTCCCGATATTTGAGCGGCGGCGAAACGATATTGCTCTCTGTTCTCCGCGAACAGAGAGAGAGAGAGGGAGAGAGAGAGAGGAGAGAGAGAGATAAAGCTGAAAACGTCCTCGCGAGAGTTCCCCGGGAACACACCGTAGAATCACGATTACGCTCCCCGTTCCCGGATTCGATTTCCTTGGAACGGCGGACCGTGGCGAGCAAATGGGGCCTCGGCTGATAAAAAAATTTATTTATTCGTTTCATTCGCGACACCGGCTCTCCCGGTTTTATGACCCGCGATATCGAGATACGAAAAGGACAGGCAGGATTCCGGATCCCGGAAATGGGTGGAGGCTCGCTCGCTCGCTCGCGCGCAGTACTGCGGAATTCTAATCATCGTTTCTGTAACCCCGGAGTCGACGCAGACGATTGGCCCGGGGGTTCTTCCCGCAGAAGAAGATATCGTTTCGGAGGTTAGAATATACAGGAAGAGATTGGTTACACAGAGAGCCGGGCCAATCAGAGGAATCGGAGGACGACGGGATAAAGGATCGCTGAAAGAAGAAGCCCGTCGTGGTGCCCAACATACCCTTCCTCGGGCCGACCCTATTTACGAGGACGTGGGTCACCTCCCGACACTCTAATTCAGGTTTAATCAATATCTTGGTTCCCTGGTTATCCGGCTATCATTTCACCGAGCACCGTAGCGCGCGATTAACACTAGGTTTAGGGGACCCGTCAAAATGACGGATTTTTAATTTATAATCGTTAAGACTATAAAGATACATCCATGAGAAATTATTCAGCAAATTTATTTCTTTGGGTATGTTATTAAAACAGAAGTTGCTCGAAATTTGGGCAGCACATTCTTGTTTATTTTATAGCGTAATATAATGTAGTCACTTTTAATGCTCCGTAAACCTAGTGTTAAGGTCCAGCTTTCCCAGGTGACCTTGATCCGGCCCAGTGTGCGTGACGTGTGCGTGTGCCATGGTGTGCCGCACACAACGCTAGATCGTATTAGGTTGCATTTTGAAGGATTTCTTGGGGGTCCTTTTCGGCAGTGTTGATGAAGATTTGTTCGACATCATTTGAGAAGAATCTTTTCAACTAAATTTTCATTGTTAATCTAATATTTTAGGAAATATTGTGTGTACCTGCTGTTCGCTTTCGAATGCATTGGAAAATCTCACGCAGTTTTCAAGAGGAAAATGTATAAACTTAGGGAGTTTCGCCCTCGTATCTCTCTCCGCGGAGTAGGTAAAGATCTGAAAGTTCTGAAAATGATATTTTAGGCACAAGGTACACTATTCAGTAAACATGCATACCGAAAATGGCGCCGGTGCCGAACTCCATGCTTATCCGGTGAAACCTTTTTAGAAGATGTAACCTTGCAAAGAAAATCCTTTTTATCAAAATATTTGCTCCTTTAAAGCTCGTGTTGTTAGAAGCAACAGACATAGTTCGCGTATGTACCAGTCGCTGGAGATGATTCGCTCCATAAGAGCGAATGCCATTGATAACATCGTTATACATCGACTGTATTTACTATAAAAGCGCGGGCTTCACAAAACAGAAAATTCGCTACTTAATTTTAAGAGGCTTTGCCAAGATCACATAACTGCTGTTATTGCAGTAACCTATTTTTTTTTTTATTAATCTCGGAGGGGTCAATGGGATGCAAAAACGTTTAACAACTTTTTATTTCTCAAAAACTGTTTTATCGTTACGAATAATCGAAGGATTACGGCATCGACAGGAACAAAAGGAGAGACAGGAAAATATCGGCTGGTTCTCATCGAATATTTACGACCGCGATTATGAAATCTACAAAACGAACTTGTATACCGGAAAGTGTAATGTTTAATTAAACCGCGCGCCCCGATGCCTACAATGCCCCCAGTTCGGCGCCCCTAATTAAAACGCTGAAAAACCGCACCGGGAATGAAATTCCATCAAGAGTTTTCCGTCCGATTTCCCCCGGCACATTATATTTTAATCACCGCGATTTTCCGGCACCGACAAAGAAATAATTCCGCCGTTCGGTCGGTCGCCTCTGATCCGAGCGCGAGATATAAATTCGCGTGTTCCCGGATAAAAGGAAGCGAGCCTGACACGTTCGATCGAACAATTAAAACGAAGGAAAGGCGAGGAAAAGTGGAAAGAGCAAGAGAGATAGACAGAGAGGGTGAGTGAGTGAAAAAAAGAAATGCATTTCCGACTAAAATAGACCGGCGTAAAATAAAGAATTAATATTAGTTATTACGGAAAAACCTGATGATGTCATGCGAGGGAATAGAATATTAGTAAAATATACAACTCTAGTTGTAATTAGCAACTCTACGCAGTTAGGAAGCGCGAAAAAGGCGCGTGCGCCCCTCCAAGAATACATGAACTCGGTAAATTAATATTATTGTCATAAGCGAAACACTTGAAATCCCTCTAGTATATGCGTTAGTTATATAAAATCTGATTCAGCCCCAATGTCTGAATAAACAGAATCTTTGTTGTTTTTGTAAAATCTCCAGTATGACTCATTTAACCAGCCCTTTATTTCCCGAACCGAAGCCGGCGAACGCGGGTAGGTTCGAAACTGCGCCTTGCCCCCAGAAAACTATAATCCGCCCCATCTGGGACGCAACACAAGCAATTACCTGGCCCGGAGTTTATTTTCGAAAATTATCTCCTAACGTGCGGGGTCCATTCCCGGTGGAAATACGAGGGAAATTTCGTGCTTTCGAAGATAGAACAGGGGAAATCGATTGGTCCGGGAGGGGCAGAGGAGGGGAGCCGCCCTCTTTCCAATCTATCGAGATGAAATGCGCGAGTGATTCGTGTATATAGGTAATCCGTTTGTATCGGGAAAATTAAAATGGCCGATGTACCGGCCCGTTAATTCGCCAATGCCCTGTGACAGAATAACAAGCGTCAAATTGCCGGCAGCCGGGACTCGATGGCGGAACAGGTTCGCGAGCCTCGTAACGCGACGATATCAAAAGCTCTCCGGTTCGAAAGTTACTCGCGCCGATGACCGTTCGCGGAGAACGGGAACGGGCCAGCCTTTGAGCCCCGGGAATTTCTACTAATTTCCGTCGACGAATTCCGTACCGAGCCCGCGGAAATTCGCATCGTCGTTTTCTCGTCGCATCGATTTATTAGGGGGACCCGTGAGTAATCAATTATTTTGAAATCTGAAACAAGCTTTGTAGTAAATTCAAGTTTTTATTTCTTCATTTATTGTATTAGGTCCACCGGAAAGTTCTGTCCGATAGTGTCACTTCAAGTTTCAATTCATATGCGCATGTTGATTTGAGACATACACTGGCAAGAAGTCATAAGTAACGATGCAAAGTATATTCTACAATAAATATTATTAAATGTATGAAAATTGTGTTATTTTCTTTCAATCCAAAAACGGACAGAACTTTCCGGTAGACCTAATATAATCTCCATCATTATCGAGGACAGTTTGCCATCTTTCCTGCAAATTCCTTACATCTTCTACAAAGTTGAATGTTTTATTTCTTAACCCATCAACGCCCAAGAATTTTTTAAAAATAAAATTAATAAAACACACATAACTGTACTTAGATATTTATTAGAAGTAAATCCATATATATAGGCTGCTTTACCGAAAACTGTAAAAGAATATGTGTTTCCTCTTCTAAACTAAAGGCAAAACAAATCCTTTGCAAATAATTGACTACTCATGGGTACCCCTAATATTACTCGCATTTTTGGCAGCGGCCATTGCTCAGGGGGTTGAAAATAACCCTCAGATTCGGGTCCGAATCTCTCGGGAGCTATTATAGCTAGAGGGGTGGTTCATAATCACCAGCAGCAAATCTTCTGAACCAACGTTGACACTTATTGACCTTCAATACATCCCCATAAACATCGTAAATTTTCTTTGTCGTTACTGTTGCATTAAACCCCGTATGATAATGAAAAAGTATGCAATGACTTTATATGATCCTCGGACGGACGCCGCCATTTTATTACAGGGTTGTAAAGAAAATTGTTCTTTTTACAATATTTTGAAGACAGTCTGCTTCACCGAAAACGTGTGTCCTCTTCAACGATCGGTGCAGAACCAAAGGCGAAACAAATTCTTCGCAAACAATTGATCACTGATGGGTACCGCTAATATTTATTTTCAAAAATCGTTCTCCTACGCTTCGAACAATTTAACGTCTTGCAATTTCCCGTCGACTCTTCAATCGACGGGACGCATTTTGTGCGGGGCGCGTTCCCCTCTTTTCCCGTGCCCGGAAATATCGCGGGACAATACATAAATATTCAAAGGTGCGGATAATTGAAAATCACGTTTGAAAGCGCGTTGGTCTACTGCCGTGCGTGGCGGGGAGGGGGGTGGACGACGTAGAAGGACGGTAGAGAGAGAGGGAGAGAGAGAGAGAGGGGGCACGGGTTAATAATGAATTTTCAGACTGGCGAAAATTTCCCGGCGGAGCACGGAACACCGCGAAATTGTTTCTCCGCCGGCACCGGTTGTCACGTGTACGACCTATTGTTCCGGAATTTCTATAAAACTCGGGCGGGATTTATTGTATAACTGTAAACGGGCTCGCCTGGACAGCGGGGCGAGTGTAAGGGGTGAGTCTGGCCGTGGAGTGGGGTGGGGTGGAAACGAAATGTTTTCCGGCGTCGAACGATGTGCCCCGTCGTCCCGGCCGTTTTCAAATTTATTATTTAATAAGTGAAACAAGCTCGATTCCCCGGGACCCGATCGGACCCGCCGATTTCCAAGCGGACGCCGTGTAAACAATGGCCGCAGCACGTGAGTAATACCGATCGCTCACGACTTCGGTGCTCTCGAACGCAGCAACGTTAATTTAACATTTTTTTTTCAGGCTATTTACAGACGTTTGAACTTGCAGCATTTGGGAAAAAACGAATCCTCCATTTCCAACTGGATGCACGTGAAAATATCCTACAGGAAAATTGACACTGCTTTGATGTATTGTTTATTTATGACGGTCGCATTAACATCGAGTTCATTGGCGACCATATTTTGATACACACTTGGTTGGACTATTTGTTTTTGCCTTACGATTTTCCGAGAACCGGAAACGCGTGTTGAAATCATTTCTGCAGCCTGTGAATTCCGTCGTGACGAACCACGCACGCGGCTCGATCGAACATTTTCCGCGCGTGCTGTATATTCAAAGTTCGCATTACCACGTCTAATAGCAATAATCCGCACACACACACACACACGCCGAATATCGTGCTATAATTAAAACGTAAGCTAAATGAGATGGTCCGAGCTTTGTGTTCAATTAGTTTCGTTATTTATGGGGCGTTCGCATGGTTCTATAAATTGTTAAACACGATTACGGGGGTGTCGATCGATAACCGATTAACGTTCCCGCGGCCGTTCGTTTCCGTTCGTCGAATAATTCGGAGAACGCTCGCCGAATAAAAATGATCGCGCGCGAAACCAATGACGGGGGGTCTCAAGAAACTCGAGTGCCCTCGAAGTCATCGACACCGGTTCACAGTTAAAACGAATGAACATTCGTTCGTTGTTTTCAGGGGCGCGTAAACCGAGCGTTAAATCCTCTTTCCGTGAACCGGCGCCGTAGCGGTGTTCGTCGAATTATTTAATTAGTACCGGCAATGTACTTTCAACCCCGGGCACTCTTGTCACCCGTGGCTGATCACCTTGAAGCTAACGAGCTAATGTCGCGAACAACGGCGAATAGGAGTGGTGGCGGGGTGGGGGGAAGGGGGGTTGGAGAGGAACTCACCCGACGTACGCGAAGCTGCACCACCAGTTCATCATGGCCTCGGAGAACAGAGTTTCGCCGATGTTGTATCGGCGTCGCAGCTCGTATTTATTCCCGTCGAGGGGCACGCCGAGCACGTAGGGCAGCTCTTCGCCGTGCACGGTGCGCCGCCGTTGTTTCTGCAAAAGATAACGAGGCCACTCGATATATACAGTCCCGTCGAGAAACAAAGTTTCGCGCGCCCGGCTCGCCCGAAATTTCGCGGTCCAGAAGAAGGGCCGAGCACACTTCCGACCTCCTCGACCGTTATTAACTTCCGGCTACTAACCGGGACCTCTCCAAAGGGAGCGGGAGAGAGAGAGAGAGAGAGAGAGAGACCAGGGCTCCGAACTACCGGACAATCGATACGTTCGACGGGTACGTATCCGTCGTGTCGTTCAGCGGAATAATTGCTTCTACAATTGAAGTAATATGGTATTGGTCGAATGAGCAGCAGAAAGTAGGCATAGTGCGAGCATGTGTGGGAAGTGTGCATGAGACTGGATGAGGAGAAGGGGTGGCAGGAGAGAATGGTGTTGGAAGATGAGGGAGGAGGTGAGGAATGGATGAGAAGGGTGGAAGTGTGGAGAGAGGGGAGAAAGGAAAAGAGTGGAGTGGATGATGGGCGACCGGAAGGGGTGGTCCAAGGACAGGGGGTGAAGAGGAATGAGGGCGGGGGGTTGTAACTTTAAGGTTATTGATATAAGGTCTTTTGTATAGAAAATATATCCTTCTCTATCTTTCTCTATCGTTCATAAGGCTAGTTTAAGTTATGTATAAGTTAAAATAAGTTAGGTTAAGTTAGGTTAAGGTGAAGGTTAAGTTATCTTAAGTTACATATATAAGGTCATTAGCATATATACTCTCTCCTTCACTCTACATAGTTCATAAGTCTATTTTAAATTACGTATAAGTTAGCGTAAGTTAGGTTAAGTTAAGTTAAGTTAGGTTACATGAAGATGGAAAGGCGACGATAGAAGGAGGGTGATGTAAAAAGAAATTGTAACCGTTAGGGGAGGCAAACTACAGTGTATATAATTGAAATATTATATTTCTGCCAAGGACGGGAGATCCTTGTTCACAGGAGATCCGCCTCGTTCGTTTCGAGCAAACGAACGACGAACCGGAAACGTTCAACGCTCACGGCCGCCAATATTTCATTACCGGTTTAATGGACCGCGAATGCGTCATGCTTAACGATACAGATCGATGCTCGAGCTTTCGAGGAGTCCGATATCGAGATTTATGGAGAAACTTCGGGAATATCGCTTGCATCGTGTACCGACACCTTGGTCCCTTGCGCTTAGCTTCGGAAAGGGTTAAACTTTACCTGAGGAAACCAGAAATTTGTAACGTTTATTCACGTAAGCCTGCAGACTTTTGCGAGAGAATTCCGAAAATCCTAGTTTCAAGGTCAGGAATTCATTGGTTGGATAGTAGTATGGGTGTTTCGGGTTGAGCGTTTTTAAACGGAACTTCTCTCAATTTGCGTTATTGAGTCTTTTCGCAAAGTTCGCTCGCTTCCTTTTTCGAATGAGTCGGGAGAACACTGGGGGATACGGAACTTCGTGTCTTAATTTATTTATAGCGTTTTCCCCAGTCTCAACTCGTGGAGCACCACTGTTACAGTCCGGCAAACAGCGTAGCAAAACAACGGCAGCTAGCGTGTATTGTGAAAACTCAAATTTATTGGCATATGAAAACAACTTTAGGAAAACAACAACTGTTGCCGTAGGTGCATCGGGCACAGTCGGGCATTTTTAAACTGTCCATTTATTTCCCAACAATCCAATATTTTTCATCTTCGGGTTGGGAACATTATAAATGATTGAATACCTACAACACGCGCTTTTCAATACTTTCAATTCCGTTTGGTACGAACGAACAAACGATCGAGACGGTAACTTACTGCAAATCCGATTGAAGAAAAACAAGGTAAACTGTGAACTCTGTCTGGCTATGCCTGGACGTTTCTACTTGTCGTTTACACTATCTAATTGATCTATCTTCTATTTTCACACATATTTTAATAGTGTTTTAATCATTTTAATAAGTCGAAAATAGTGAATCCTGCTTCTAAATTTTAGTGGTAGCATCAAAGTTTCGTCCCTCATTCACTTTAGTAATTAAATGCGTAAAGTCCCCAGTATAATTATAAATTTCTGTAGCTACCCTTACTGGTGAGGTATCGGGCTGAAATTTGGCAGGAAGGTTTCTTTTTCGACAGGCTATGAAGTAGTTCGAGTCCGAATAAAATCGGCCAGGGGGGAAGTTTGAGCAAATTCAAGAATTTGAGCGCCCATGGTAGGAAGTTTCACGCAGAACTATCGGCGCGAGCTTTGAATAGATCTGAATCCTGTTTTTAAATTTTACTATTAGCATCAAGGTTTTGTCCCTCATTCACTTTTGTAAATAAATGCGTAAAGTCCCCAGTCTAATTATAAATATCTGTAGCTACCCTTACGGGTGAGGTATGGGGCTGAAATTTGGCAGGAAGGTTTCTTTTTCGGCAGACTACGAAGTAGTTCGAGTCCGAATAAAATCGGCCGGGGGGTAAAATTTGAGCAATTATAAGAATTTGAGCGCACATGAACTTTAAGTAGATCTGGTACAATGAATCAAAAGATGAACCCTGAGACATCAACACGTTACGCGTGAAAGAGCTAGCCTTAAAACTCCCTATTGTTCACGTGGAGGAGGAAAGAAAGATTAAACTGCTGCAATCGAGCGATCGAGTAATCTAAAACAATTATGCGTTTCGACGCGATATTTCCGTTCGTCATCTGTTTCATTGATAATGAGACTAATGCCAGAGGTCACTTTCCTTCTCTGTGGGATGTACAGTACATCAAAAATTCACTGATACGTGTTTCCCTTTACCTTTAATTTTGAACGTTTTTCCTCCTGATTAGGACCACAGTGCATTTCTGCTGTGTAATTGCCGGGGAAGAAGTTCGGAAATTCAAAGAGGCGATCCGGAGGAATCGTCTGCCGGCCTGTCGTTCGTAAACCCCGTGGCCAATGGCACCGACAGCCCTTTAACCCCGGGTTGAAAACCAGAAACGTTGTTACATTCGGTTTAACGACACCGCCGGTCACTGTACCCCGAGCGTAACAAGCCGGCACGCAGCAACGATAAAAATAGTTGGCCGGGCTCCAAATGGGTTCCGTAGCCGGGATTTTTCAGCCCCGGCCGCGCCGTCGGCAGGTCGGCGCGGCCGCGAATACAATGAATAGCCGCCAGTAGGTCACGCTCCCTGTTCCCTCGGCCGAAGGAGTCCTGTTCGCCATGGCGCGGCGCGGCGTTTCGCGGCGTGGGCGCGGATAAAATGAATAAAATGCAAAGTACACCGTCTCTAATCGTACGTGCTCCAGTTTCGTCCCCGAGGCGGACGGCTAAGGAAGAGCCCGGGCCCGCGATTTATGCGCGCCCGTAATATTTCTCCGTGCTTCCGGGATCCTTGACCCGGATGAATTTGTCAGCCGGCGGAAGAGACCGCCGCCTCCGCGAGACTGAGAAACTTCTGGGACTCGGCCCGGTCTCAGAACAGCCACCGCGGAAAGAAACCTGCCCCACTTTCGAAACGCACCCCCGAGCTCGCCGAGTCCGGGATCCGCGTCGAAACTCTCCGTGCTTCTCGCGAGGGAACGCGCTGCTGCGATTTTAGGCAGAAGAGGGAACGATGCTCTCAAAGTCGACTCTATGGAAAGTGAAATCAATATTGTAGGGTTACGAATGAGACAGTATATTAGAGTGATTGTTTAGAGTGACTTTGGACTTGACATCGTGGCGCCTACGTGTTTGGGTCTAGAATGAAATAAAGTCTGTTTGGGCCGAAGCGTGAAAGAAGAGTGTTTGGGCCTCGGTGACAAGAGTGAAGTGGCTAGGGGCGTCGAGAAATGATAAAGAGAGAATGAGAGTGCGAGAGGGGAAGAATGAGAGAGGGCATTATTATAAAAGGGACGAATGCGAAGAATGTTTGTTAGTTGAGAGAGTCAGTCAGGAGTCGTTAGTTGGAAGTTGGAAGTCGTCAGTCGAGAGTTGTAAGTCGAGAGAGAGAGGGTCGGTAGAGAGAGTCAGCTAGTAGAGCTAGTTGTTGTTGTTATTAAATAAAGTGTTTTATTGAGACCGAAGTCCCTACATCATTCCACCCGTTACGCCGCACCCTATACGTAGGAGTTCCATAAAATATTCCTACAATATTTTTAAAAATTTATTTCGACATAGCGAAACTGGAGTTTCGACATTATCCTGTTCACACTAGGTTTACGGAGCGTTAAAACTGAGTATTTTACATGACTTTATTATTTAAAAAATGAATGAAAACTTGGATAGACACGTTCTTTTTATTCTACTATTATTTAAAAAATGAATGAAAACTTGGATAGACACGTTCTTTTTATTTTTCTATTATTTGAAGAATGAATGAAAACGTGGATAGACACATTCTTTTTATTCTTATAGATACCTAAGGAAATAAGTTTGCTGAGTAATTCCACGTAGATGGATCTTTACAATCTCAATAATCGTAAATTAAAAATATTAGAAATCGTCATTTTGACGGGCCCCGTAAATCTAGTGTTAATTTGAATGACTGAACCTGGAGATGCGTCGAACATGTATTTAGAAGTGTAAAATAAAAGAAATAAATCCTAGAACAACGCGTTGGTTTAAGGAACGATTTCGCGACTATCGGGCGTTCTATTTATGGCTTTCGCCCTAATCCGTTATTGCAGGGTTATAAAGTGGTTCCTCGTGAAACAGATCGTGAAGAGCTTTCATTTCTTCGGTCCGCGCGGACGATCGGAGCAATCACGGTGTTCTAGTCCACGCGATCAAACACGGACAAACGTTTATGTATTTGTTCTTTTCATACCCCTTCAATCTAACATCTTTTCCAATTTAGAAATGCTTGACAGATGACCTGCGAACGTACAGCCTTCGACGCAACCGCCATAACAACATAAAAGTGCAAACTTCGACACCAAGTCGACATAAAGTCAATTCTAAGATTCTGCAATTTCTTAAAACCCAATTTTGCAGTCGAAAATTCGGAGAATATTCACAGTCTTGTGACCCATCTGGTGGAACATTCACGATTTTTCCTGTAAATTTTTGTCGAACAGAACGGGAGAAATAATTCGTGAAAACCGTGTTCGTAGTGGGAATTGTGGTTCCGACTTGAAAATTATTGCAGAGGGCCCTATCGATTGAGAGGAAGAAGACTAATCTCTTTATTTTTTAATTTAGAGAGTATACGGTTGTTTCGAGTAAAAAGAGCAAGTTGAAATCAATGATTTGAACTAATGGTGGGCGGACAGACGGGGCGAAGTTTTCCGGTAATGACCGTGGGGGTTGCAAAGAGACATCAGAAAACCGTTCCACGGACACGGTCGCTTTGTCTTGGCCGATCCGTGGGGCGGCCGCTGTTTCTTGGCTAAGAGCCCCGGCGGTAATCATTCTTTCAAGATAACGTTGACTGTCTCCGGCGCTCGATAAATTTCCCAGGACGGGGGTAACGTACGGCGGGACGTGTGAACAGAAACGTACTTACGCCCGAGTAGTCCTGCATCGCCTTCGGATGCGAGAAAACGTACATGTAGCTCTTCGGGTTCGCCCTTGAATGTAAATTCGCGGTCATTATTAATGGGGCGACGGTGCCGCTGTCGGAGATCGCGTCCAACACCAGGTCCCGATTCTTCGCCGCGTGCTCGCTCGTGAACCCAGGCGAGAAATCGCCGTATTGTTCCAGAATCTTTGATAGAATGAGCTCCGGTTCCAGTTCGTGCGTCGCCTGCCGACCAAGAAAATATCACGTCAATTCCGCCAGCGGAATGCATACGGAATCGGGGAAGAAAAATCTGTTAAAACGAAGCTATCCAACGAATATGTTTGAAAATTTGCGGAGAGATTGCCGCAGGTACGACGCTTATTTGGCGAAACAAAATTATTTGTAACAAGTTGTTGACATTAAGTAATATGGGCTAATCGAAAATCTCTGTTTTCTGCCCATTTTTCATTTATGGAAGCGTACAACAAATCCTTCAATAGATTTTGAACAATAAAAAGAAAATTTTGTTTGCCAGTTCATAGTTGAAGCCATTTGCAATAATGACTTATAGATGTATATGGCTTGTAGACCCCTAAGTATTCAATTATATGCGGAGTAATTACATAACTATCGCACTGAAAACTGATGCATTCCCAGGAGCGAAGAAATGGTTATTTACCATGCGTATATCTCCGTACAAAATTTCTTTTTTTAAATCGGACTTTGGCACATTATGCACGCACTGTTAGAGTATACAAACATTTTTTCTTTAAATCGAAAATTTGTGAAATTGATTCTTTGCCGCCTTGGCACCAATGTGCGCCGTCTGGAGATTTATTTAACGGATTTTGTTCTCCCCTCTCTCGGTCCACCGATGTCCGTCCGTTTTCATAAGGCACCCCTAATTGCAAGATGTTTGTTTCGTACCTTCGCGTGATCCCTCAGCTCCGCGTCCCTCCTTCCGTCCTGCATCCCGTCCAACAATGCATCCGGTGGTAGAATATGAAATTTCTCCGACTCGGTGACGCCGTACATCAAGTCGAACCTAGGAAAACGAAAACTCAATATCGCAGATTTCTTCGCGCCAGCCTGCCGCTCGGATCAAGCTCAATATCAAGAGCCAGGCGTGTCTTATGGTACACTTCCGGTTCGCCGATTCAATTAGAATTTACCGTGAGCGGCAAAATTGAATAGATGAAACCGCATCTCCGCTTTAAAATAATTATCCCTGTGTCTGCGAGGACACGTTCCATACAGTGCCCAAAGAAAACGCGAACGATCGAATTTTTGGAAAGGAAAAAGATTAATTCTCTGATGAAATATCGATAATTATTTAAAGATGAGTACTCCTAGAATAATGACCACTTTGAAATATCATGGTAAGGTCGTCATTCGATGTTTCTCAAGTTTCTTGCTGTTTTGTTTTCGTTTCAGTTAGGTCTGGGATAGGTTCAGTGCTAAAAATATAATTGCACTTTCTATCAAATTCCAAACTGTTATTAGTAGAAATTTTCCGGCATTATACAGGGTGGGGCAGGGATACGAAGATTGCAACTTTGCATTGACGCAAACGGTCACGAATTCGAGCATCTCCTGCAAGATAATAACGTTTATTTTACTACCATATTTGACCTCGCATGACCTTCAATGATAACTCGGTGAATTCGTCTCAACACTGGCTATCACATCCTGATAAAAGAAATAGAGTTGACCTTGATATCTTCTCTATGACTCGACCCACGCAGAAAATGTTTGCGTCACAATATGTCCCCCTCTATACCTAGTAAGTTTTCTATATAACATTTTTTCATATTATATATTGTATCACACGTACGTATACTATAATCTAGAGATTACGTAAATTACAGCTTTCTCAATTTTCTGATTTTCTGTCTCTGTACTTCGTTAATGGATGATCAGTTTTTTACAAGAAACAGTAAAAAAATGATTCGCACAATCTTGTCAAGTATCTCTCGACGATATTGTGTATTCTAGTTCATGCAGCTATATTGCATGAAACGTACATTCTTTCATATTACTACAAACAACAGCAACATTCAAACTGGACATAGTTATTGCCCCACCCTGTACAGAAAAATCCATAAAATCCCTTTTCAATTTGCCCCCTGGCATACTTCAGGGTCATCGCAGAAATAATCACCGATACATCGAGGAAAGTTGTATGGGAACGTGGACGTGGTGTGAGGGAGTTTATTTTACCTGCCGATCAGCTGGGCGTTTTTCATTAAAGTCAGCGGCTTGTCGGGAATGACAGCGTTATCGATTAGGGGCGCGAACGCGGGCACGTACTTCGGCTTGTGGATCTTCACGTCCAACAGCGTGTTCACGTCCTGGCTGCGCAAACAAAGCGCCAGGTCGGCGTCGGTGGTCGTGGGGCAATTTAAAGCATGCGCCACCTGAAAAATCGTTCGTATCATTCCTCGGCGGCGCGGAATGAACCTTCCGGGGATCGTCGTGGTGCCTCCGCGACCGAGCCGCGAGACGCGCGATATTTCTTCCGGCGCGTGTTCGAATCGCGCGAAACCGTCTCATCCGCGCCGTTTCCCTTTTAGGGTCTGTTCATACTCGCCGGGACCGGATCATTCTGCGGCCGGACTCCAGGCCTAACGCAATGCTGACCGAAAATTTTTATTCTATATTTTCGACTTCTTTCTTCGCGTAGAATAACCCCCTTTCCACTTGTACCACCAGTTACCAACCACCCTGTACATTAACGTAAATTATACATATATTGTGAAAACGAGAATAAGAAGAATTAAGTAATTTTAATTAATTTATTCGTAAAGCTGAATTTCATTGTTTCTTATAGTTTAAACTATTACTTCTGAACATTACAACTCAGATGAACAATTCCCCTTCCATCCTGGAAAAAGCACCACGGTTATTTAAGATGGAAGTGTGATAAAATAATTTGTCTTTACGAAACCCTGTTTTATTAAACTATATACGTGCTCATCCGTAATCACGAAAGCAATTGTGACGTTAAAATTTCATTATTCTGGTCATCGAGGTACAATTGTAGGTAACAAAAATATTATGCTGCAAAGCGTAGAGATTCAACACAATATTAAAAAATAATCATTGGAATTCACAGAATTTGAATGAAGGAAGACAGAGCTAAACACATCATTTACAATGCTACAATTTATTTGTATAAATTTGTATGTTCTTGGCTTTTGTTGCGAGCACCTCGAGCGCCTCTCAAGTGGCCGTGCTAGGGTTCCGGCAATTATGAATTAGGAAAACGTTCGCTTCCGGCAAATATGAATAGACCCTTATTCGGAGACCCGTGCCGGCTTTCGAAACTCGATTTTGGTTCACCTCCGACGGACATTCTGGAAAACGGGAGTTCTTTGCTCCCCTTCGGGAACGAAAGATTTCATTACCTGCTTCGTGATCTGCAGCGGCGCTTTCCCGATGGCGTCCGCGCTCAACGCCGAGCCGGACATCAGTATAGCCCGTTTGAACAGATCTGCGCACACGAACGACAATTAATAACCACGGAATCCCCTCCCCTGGGACACCTTGACAACCCTAGGTGTGTCCTCCTCCCGCAAAATATTAAGTCCGGTTATTTTTCACTGCGCAATATAATTATTGACCGGACACGGCCGGGGCCGTTCTGCTCCCGAACGGGAAGACGGGATGATCGTCCCTTCGGCCTCGGTGGCAGGTGAAAAATGATCGCCGTCATGCTCCTCTCTCTCGCCCGGAACTGTGCGAGCCCTTGTGGAAAATAGGATGTCCACGGACACCCCGTACGGTCGCGAGTTCCCGCGCTTCTGAACGCGTGCGTCAACGGACAGAGAGTCGCCTGACGTATGATTGAGTTACACTACTCGAACGCGCGGTACTGCTGCTCGTGTCCGTGCAAAAATCACCGAATTCGAAACACGCAATTTTCGAGATATCGCTGGAAGAATCGCGCACAGCCATTCCAAGATTTTATCCATGGCCAAGAAATTAGGGCCTCGAATTATCTTCGCAAAGAATTTTCCGTTTCTCCTGGAAAACGCTTTCCCGAGGTCTGTTACCTTTGTGCGTGCCATATGTCCATTCATGTCTGTTTATGCACGAGAAATACTATGGCAGTAAAATCGAGGATACAGCGCACGGACGATATCTAATTCGATATAAGAGTGACGTGTGAAAACTGTACCGGTGACCCGAATGTGTAAAGAAATCTTATAACGGTTAATTACCACAGATACCTCTAGATTAAACGTTGATTTATACGTCATAAAAAAAATGCAACCCTAGTGAAAAGATTATTCAGCGGAATTTCGAAATCTTGTATGACACAGCATTCAGTCGAATTACTGATCAGATTGTTGATAAATCGAATGAATTTTTCGATATTACAATTTCTGACAATTTTTGAAATGATACACGCAATTGTCTCGAGAATTTTGCATTAATCGAAAAAATCGTGTCGGATCGAGCAGCTTCGTCGGAGCATTCGTCGATAACTTGTCCGACCATGGTTGACCGATTCTACTAGCCGACAGATTGATCTTCGATGCAAGTCGTTCCCAAAATATGAATAACGCCATCAGAAATCAGTTTTCGAGGGTAATAATCACAACTATTTTTCGAGATTGTTGCCGCTTGCTCGTCCAATAAATTCCTCCGGCCGGCCTCGCATTTTTCAAAGCAGACCCTTATCGATGCCGTGAAAATGGGGGTTACGTGTTCCCCTAAAAGCGTTCCCTTAATATCCAGGCATCGCAGAAGTCGCGAGCACGCGACGCCGCTATAACCGTTACCTTTCTTATTAGCCACCGGGCTGATAAGCAGCAGATTAGCAAAAATGGCGCCGGTGCCGTGTCCGAGGAGGGTGACGCTGTCAGGATTGCCGCAGAACTCGGCAATGTTCTCTCTGATCCAGAGCAGCGCGGCTATTTGATCGAGCAGTCCAAAATTGCTGGCCGTGTTGTCGCTCGTCCCGGGCCTCAAGAATCCTGCGTCAAAACAGAAAAATAATTTTCTACAAATTTTCCCGTGTACACAATTATTTATCGACGTACTTTAACACTAGGTTCACGGAGCATTAAAAGTGAGAATTTCAGGTTACTTTAAGAAGAATGCGTTTATCCAAGTTTTCAGGCACTGTTTTAATGATAAGGAAATAAGTTTGTCGAGTGAATCGACAATAATCGTAAATTAAAAATATTAAAATCCGTCATTTGTCCCGTAAACCTAGTCTTGAAGTGCAGAAGTATTGCACGGTCGCAAGAATTTCGGATAGTCTTGAAAGGGGTGGTTCCCGAGGTCGTTCGGCGGAGGTCAAGAGATCAGTGGTCGATTGAACTAACAAGCTCCCCTAAATAACATCCGCGAACATCCGAACAAAGGATTCGGCGAAACAGGGATGCTTCACCCGAGAACAATATCCCATCCGGCCGGAATGAATCAGCTGTAACTACCCCCATTAAAATATCGAGACGCGTTGGTAAAATAACAGCCTATCCGGTGCACCAAGAAATCAGCCCGAAACGTAAACTACCCTCGTGCAACCGGGTCGTTCTTTTTATTCGTGCGAGCACGGCGCCCGGGCGGCCATATTTTTCCTCCCTTGTTTTGCAAAGGGCTGAAGTTATCCGCGGACTTCTCACGAACTAACTGTGTGGTGGGCCGCGGGGGGAAGAGGCGGTGGCGGCGGCGGCGGCGGGCGAAGTTAACTAAGCGCCTTCCCAGGCACTTTAACCTAATTTATGATTATGGTTCCGCGGCCTCTTCCTCCCGCTTTTTTCTTCTCCCTCCCTCCCTCCCCTCGCTGCCGCTCTTAAAGCACCCCACTTGTCGGATGTAGCCCCGGTGCAGCTCGCGCCGCGACGTCCGTCCATTTGCATTGCGGCGCGGAGGTCGCGTTATCATTTTTAGGGGAAAGGTTAGGCGGAAGATCGTCGTTACAGGGGCCGCAGACGGCGGCCGAGGGGAGGGAGGGGGAAGAAAAAATGGACCAGGCCACGGAAAAATGGCGGGGGATCGATGAGAAGTTTCGGGGCCAGAAGAAAGCCTTTGTCTCCGTTTTCTCTCGCGATACACGCTGCCCGAAAGTTCTACAAAGTTCCCTCCGTCTTCGGGGGTACAGTCGGGGCCGAAAAGATCGGACACCATTGCTTTTTCTTCTCGTACGATATCGGAGGAAAATGCGAGTGAACCCAATCGCGCGTGTTCGACGGGCGACTGGTTCCGAGCGAGAATAAAATTTTAACAGTCACGGTGGAGATCTTCCTCGCGGTTACGGGGAGGATACCGTGGTACGTTCGAAGAAGGTTTCGCCGCGCGCGCGCGCGGGATTGAAATCGCCGGAATAAACATCCGTGGGAACGCTAACCGAATTTCAATAACTACGTCGCCGTCGGAGCGTACAACCGCCTCTACACTAAAGTTGCTCTCGCCCGCAATTCCGGAAATGATACTAAAATTACAGGAATTTCCATACCCCCGGCGCGAATTCATGTTACTCGCGGATCGCTCCCACGGAACGCGCCGGACGATAAAAAATTCCGTAAAACTTTTCGGGAATTCGGTTGCAACGGGGCGGCGAGGCGCGGCGCAGGGCTCGAGGGCCGAGTTACTTATACGAGTGAACGGTAAAAGATATTGGAAGGGCGGCGCTCCGCTCGTAGTAAGATGACGGATCGATAGACAGTCGCGGCGGGGAAATAAAAAGGAGCTCGTCGAAGATCAAAAACCGATGGCGCAGCGGAGCGCGAACGCTAATGAAGCAGAATTCCTGATTTCATGCCAGAATGCCGCCGACAGGGCTTCGCCAAGATTTCATAAATTCGTGACGAGACGCTTGTCCCACATTTCCTCGCGAAATTTCGAAACGATTACATTTCATGCACTCCCCTAACCCGCTATATAATCCATTACCCGTTTCCTATAGTGTTTTCGACCGGTTCACGGATATTTCGAATCACATACGTACCGAGGATGCCTAGGCGAAAGTTGATCGTGACGACGATCACGTTACCGTAAGCTGACAGTATTGTACCGTCGTAGGGGTTGCCGCTGTTCCACTCGTAACTCTCCCCGTGTATAAACACTATCACTGGATATCTCGGCACCGTTTTCTGGCCTGGAATCAGAAATTTTCACAAAACTTAGAAGACCGTCGAAAGAAGAGAAATAAAATTTTCAACAGTAAACCACCACGCACCCCACCAAATCCCTGAAGACTTAAATTTCAAAATTAAGGGCAGTTAAAATATAAGGGGGTCCCATCAATCAATTATTTTGAAATGTAAGACAAATTTTGTAGTAAATTCAAGCTTTTATTTCGTGTAATTTATTATATAATCTCCAACATTATCAAGGACTTATTTCTATTTTATAGAAATCCAGGGTTTGTCAAGAAAAATATTACTCAAGGTGCCTCCTTACATCTTCTACAAAGGTGGATGTTTTATTTCTTAACCCATTAACTAATTAGATATATATTAGAAGTAATTCATATATACATATAGGCTGCTTTACCGAAAACTGTAAAAGAATACGTGTTTCCTCTTCTAAACTCAAGGCAAAACAAATCCTTTGCAAATAATTGATTACTTACGGGTACCCTTAACCAGTTAATTCACGCGAGTATACTCGTCAATCCGAAACTCCATTGCGGTGCAGTGTTAATGAATTGTTAAATTCTTCTCAAATAAAAAAGTAATTCTTTCCCATTTAGCTTTACAAGGTCTTTTGCTTTTATAATACCTTCACTTGGCCTGCGTTCGACGTGTATATTCGTCATAGCTTGATTTTAATTCCGCGCCGCGAGGGATGTTTAAAATAAAATTCCACAATTAACTCGTTAATATTTGACAGCGAAATGAATGGAACAGTCGCCGGTGGATAGTATGTTAACAATCGTAATAATCAGGCTGCGCTAGTGTTCCTGCGAGAGAGTCCTCTCTGTCAGCGGTTTTTCCGCTTAGGGTTTTTGATTTACGTCAGCCGAAGAATTATCGGCGGAGTTTGCCCTATGGAAGTCGACGCGCGCGTGAAGTCGGGTCAGTTCGAGAATTTATCACCCTCAGCCCCCGGGTCGCCGGCACCCTTGTTCCTCAACTATTCACTGTGAGTTTTCGGTATTAGGGTATCTATAAATTCTTCTCTCCCATCCTGTAGACGACGTAGTTTCCTTTTACTGAACGATCCACAAATTAGACTAGAGCGAACCGACCGGGCCACCACCCTCCAAAGCCCTCGAGATTTATTGGTAAGTCTGTTTTACACGATTGTAGCTCCCATCGGGCAGTCAACTCTTCCCAGTGACGTTCGAGTACAGCGTCGATCCCTATTTAGGGTTGAACCCTCTCCGCGAATCTGATCTCCAATAATATTGAAAAACGACCCTTAACCCGTTGCAATCCTCGCTATTTTCATTCTAAAACGAAATTTTTCGTCCGCCTTAGAACTTCGATTTCCACATATAATATTTAAATGTTTAGTAATATATTAAGTTTAGTAATATATAATATATTAATATATTAAGTTTAGTAATATATTGTAATCTAACAAATATTTTGTAATATCTTGTGTAATTTCCTTGAAACATTGCCACAACAATTTCTGGCGATGCTTCAGAGTCACCCCTCGAGTGTTAAGGGTTAATACTAAGAAATCGGAACTAAATTTCATAAATACAGTAATTCACGGCCACAATCCTACGCTGTATACAAAAATTTGATTCTTCTGGTGAAACAGTTTTGGGGGATGATTCGTAAAAAGAAACGTAACAAGGCTAACTATAATCGATACATTAAGAAAACAGTTTCCATAATTCAAGGAGAACATCTCGCGGCTAAAAATCGTGCGGTATAAATTTTCTCGGTGCTCCCCCGGAGAGGGGCGAAGTCCCGAAATTCGAATTTTGCGTTGACCTATGGCCGTTCTTTGTAGCACGTCGACGAAACTCGTTTCGCCGAGGCGCGAATTCCGTGAGAAGAATCGAGGGGCTCGAATGACCCGGGCCGCTCATCGACGGAGGGCTAACTTTGTCACGCCTTGGATTTCATAAGCCCCGGAGGGGGGCCGGGGGGTGGGGTCTCGTTCGCTCATTTTTCCAGAACGCAATAACTCGGCGCTGCTCGCGCCTTACCTGTGAAACGTTAGAACGTTGCAACGCGCTAGGGCTCCGACGATTGTTCACCGTGCTAAAAAAAAACCAAAAAAGAAAAAAACACCGGGGCGCCCTTTGAGATTTGATCTTTGTCCGTGGCGCGTCCCGAAGCGCGGCCGCCGCCAACAGAAAGCACAATATCACTGTCGGGCGACAACACCGGCGGCGATTCTTTAAAATAATTAAAAGCGCGCGTCACGACGGCGTGGCCGCGTTGACATCGTTTCCCTTTACACGAGGGGGGGGGGCGTGTATTTAATTAGAGAAATTGTATATTATTAAATCTAAAGAATTTCGCGCGTTATAACGAGCGGCCGTAACGAGGGTTGGAACTCGTAAACAACGGCTCGGCAACGCCTCCTCCTCCTCCTCCTCCTCCGCGCCGGCAAATGATTCAATTTGACCCCCACCCCCGGAGGGCGCGATATTTCTCCGACAGTCCATAAACGTGTTAACAGGTCGTCAGCGACAGTGATCATTCCCCCCCCCCCCCCCCTCCTGCTCCGTACGGCAGCACTCCCAGGACGTTTATTTCTTCCCTGTTTACTTGTAATATTTTTTCCACCGTATTCCCATTCGCCCTTGCGCGCGGGGGTTGAACCCGTCTGACCCAGCCGCCAGGGAAGATGTACGGTCGGGCATTACCATAACAAATTCGGGTCTCGCCGCAAAAATATTAAGCGAAGGATTACTGATATCTGCTGCGGGGGTTGCGAGTAATAAAGCACCCTCTTTTTTCTCTCGCCCATCCCCCCTCCCCCGGCACCTCCTCCTCCCCCGCCCCGCGGCTCCTAGATGGACGGGATAAAGCCGGATGGTAGCTTTCGAGATTGGACACGCGCGCATACCGCGGGGCCCCGCCATTATATTTCACTCTCACGGGAAAAAAAGAGAAACGTACCTGTGTAAAACCTGGCGGGGTTTGCGAGGGGGGGTGGGGCGGGGTGGAAGGGGCGAACTCCACCGAGACGTCCCTTCCGCCGGAAATTACTTAAGCAACAGACTCCGGTCCATTTTAAAGAAACATTCAGACCCCGGCGAGGACCGACTTCTTGGTAAAAGTTTCGCGGCGGTTTCGAGCGGCTCGCAGCCGCGCCGAGACGCTCAGTGAAAATTTACTCTTTTGTTCCTGTTCTGCGGGGAAGCCCACACTATCAACCCTTCCACCGACCACCGGAAAGAATAGTTTGTTGTTCCGCCGGACGGAGATACCTTCCGCGAACTTTGATTAATTTTGCGCGAGGAGAAACCTCTTCTCGCTCTTTTATTCCCTTTTGTTTCTGCGAAAACGCGCGGCGGAGGGTCGAAGGGCTGAACATTGAATGACATTCGGCAACTTTATTCTGACTTTCGTCACTGTGTCGCACGATAATTGGAAATATCATGGTTTCAATTTGCTCAGAATTTCAGGATGGTTCATATTTTTGTCTTCGAGCAGCGAGATTTTAAGAACATGCTCTATAGAAATACATAGAACTCATTTAATTTTTATTGTTTCTGCCTGTAAAAAATAAATTGTGGACTTTAAGTACCCGTAAATACGTGTGAAAAATCCTGGTGCAATAAGTTCAATAGTTTTTCTGAGAAAAATTCCGAAAAATTAGTAACAATAAAATCTGCGCCCGCTTCGTACGAGTTCGTGTTTTCTGCATTAATGATGTTTTCGATGAAGAATGAGCAGTTGCAATTTGAAGCAGTTGAAGTGTTTGTGTCAGTTTGTTAACATTACTAAATGAGGAAAGGAATTTTTACTTGGCCCCTGTTACTTGTAAATGAGGCGAACAATTTTTATTTTGCATAAAGACCCGCAGTCTAATAATTACTTTAGGTTTAATTTCTATCTCTCTTTCAGTCAGAATTCTCAGAACGTACCTGACACAGATCTACAGAAAATGTTTCAAAAATTTTAAACACAGATCTTTATCAAACAAAATTTTTTAAATTCGGACCGATTTGGAATCTTTTCAAAAAAATTGTCTCGCCTCATATAGTAATCTGATTGTTCCAACTTCTCAAAAAAATGCAAGTCCGAATATTAACCCTTTGCACTCGGCGCTATTTTCATTCTAAAACTAAATTTTTCGTCCATCTTCGAATATTTTGTAATATTTTTTGAAATTTCTTTGAAATAATGCCACAACAATTTCTATTGGTGCTTCAGAGTCACCACTCGGTTTCCAAGGGCTAACAAGATTTCGATAATCGATAGCAACATCTGTAAACGACATCAGCATTTTAGGGGTCCACCCAAAATTTGACAATTTTCCAACGCGGCCGCTTACGGTGCGTTTTCGCGGCAGAAATTCCGCGTGGCAAAAGGTGGCACAGCGGGAAATAGGTCGACGCGATCATACGGAGGGCACTCTTGCAATAATAAATGCGCCGCGTGGTTGCTTCCATAAGATCGTATCGACCTATTTTCTGTTGCGTTCGCACGCAAGCGTGTTCGAAAGGAGCTCGCACGATCCCACACACCTATTCAAATGATGCTCCATCTCCATGGTTAATGACGGGGATTCATCATCGCCCGAACGTCAGAAGGATGCTCGCGCGGCTCGGCTCGGCTCGGCGCGGCGCGGCGCGGCGGCGCGCGTTCGCTGGAAAACCCGCGGACTCCCAACGTTTTAATTAACTTTTGTTTTTGGGTCACAGAATTTGATTCCCTCGTATTTCGGGGGAGGGCACGGGTCGACAGAGCGGAGGAACTATGCCGGCGAGGAAGCGGAAACTGCGTTCACCCCGTTCGCATTAATTTGCAGATTAGCGTCGGCGTAGGAGTCGAATGTTCCCGGATTGGCAGATTGGAAACCGAACGCCGCCGTCTGTCACTTTTGACGGTAGCACAGTGAAACCTCTTCTGACACGATACTCTGAAAAAGCGGTGTGAAAATCTCAGTTATTCCCCTGCAACAATATTCTCTTGTAACCGAAAAACTTATTATCACTTGCAGATTCAAAAGTTATTCGACGAGAGTCAGAATTACGAAGAAATTCTCTTCGAAACTAAAAAATATTCCATTGCAGAAAAATAAAATGAAAACAGTATTATTCTTGTTAATATTTAAATTTTCTGGGAATTTAAAACTCTGCACATACCAGGAATGCATAAGGAGGCCCGCAGTGTAGTCAATTAAAATAGTTTCTATTGCTTTACAATTAGTGTAAAATAGCCGTGTTGCTATTATATTAGCTTATGATGGAAGGATCGAAATTGTTGGAGTTTTGTAACAAAGCGATAAAATTCTGGCTGAAATCGTAGCCGATGGCTCTTCGCCCTCAGGAGCACTTTAATGTGTACAAGATGATTCACCTAACTCGAGCATTTATGGTATCTTCCTTCAGTCGTTGGATTCGTCTTGGCCTCGACTACCGTATAGCAATAATAAAAATATATCCTCCCATTTAACACCTTCACTGCCAAACTAGAGACCTCAAAAATTCCATAAAGTAAGTTATTTAATGAGATAAAAATCGTAAAAAATTAAATGTGTGATATTTAGTCCTCCAACTTTCTTGCATTTTACAGATCCTAATCTAATTTGGTGAAATGAGTATGTTAACCCTTTGCATTCGAGCAGCGCCGAAATTGCGCCTGCCAGATTTGAAGTGTCAATTCGAGCGGCGCCGATACGGATTCAAAATCAAAGAACTTTCGATAGAAATGGGGTAGAGTGATGAAATTTGTTTTAAATTAAAGCTGAAACTTTGTACAATATAGGCAGAATAAGGAGATTATGGTACGAACGTTTTTTAACGTCGAGAAAATTCGTTACACTTACACTGTTTCAAGAAAATTGTGGTGTTTCCAATACCACGCGAAGGTCATAATATTGCGGGTCGTTGGATTCGTCTCGACCTCGGCCATCACATGGCGATAATAAAAATACATCGTTGGATTTAAAAAACTTCGACGACCTTGAAATCTCAAAAAATATAACCTTGAACATATTTGTTTGCCTGTACATAATATTCGCTCCTCCGAACTAACTGATCCATTCCTCTGAAATGTTCTTCTAAAATAAAAAACAAGCGAGATATTTTAGATGCTGCTGCCAGGCGAAACGCCCTGTGCAGCGCAGGAAAAGTCAATGTAACTACCTCGCGAGGATTTTATTTTCCAGTTTGCCGCGTTGGGAACTCGATCGAGCGACATTGTAACCTAAAACGTCGTTTCACCGTAATATTATAGAACGGCAAAGACCACGGGAAACCCGGTTCAGACGTAAAATATGTTGGCGTGCACGGTCAGGCGTACTCGGTGCATCGGACGGCCGGCAAAGTGCGCCGCGAGATATCTTTTTACCGCGCCGCGTTGGCCACGTTTCACCTTTTTGTTAAGGTGTATAGATCCGTGTCAATTGATTTACGGCGGACGTTGCTCCGCGAGCGACGTACCGTCCGTCGCACCAACGCGGAAATATCCCGGGACACGAGGCGCCGTACGTCAATTTCACGCCGGACTGTATCGACCGGTTTTTTCATTTTCATGGAAATTTCGCGGACCGGACGCGGCCTCGTCCTTCGCCTTTATCTCAGCGATGTCCTGCGGAACGGCTCTTGTTCCGTCGTAAAAACCCTCTGCGAAAGGACATCTGTAAAACCGTGAAGGTCAACTGGCCACCCGCGGCATAATCACCATAAAAAACCTAGCATAATTTAGCGTAGTGGAAAATCCGAGTAAAACTCAGCACATGCTGAACTGCAAACGATTATAGTACCTAGATTTATAGTTTCATGGCGGTAGTAGCCTGTAACCAAATGTACCTTCTAATCCCATTGTTATTAATTTTCCACCACTTGCAACACCTTCCAAAAACACACCCTTCAACCAATCGTAGACAACTTCCTAAAACCACATCCGAGCTTTCTAATTCCTATACGATTCTAACAAATTCAGAATTGCTTCAAAAACCGAACTGTTAACCCTCAGCACTCGAATGGCCACTGTATGACTCCAATAAAAGTTGCTGTATCATTATTCAAAATATTTGTTACGTTATTAAGTTTGTTTGTATTTAATAAATGTACTAAACACTTCGGTATTGTAAAAGTAAATTGCACCATTTTCGTATGTATAATATGAGAACAATATATATATAGAAGAGAATTATTCTAGGTCGAAAGAAATCTTTCATTTTGGACATAACCTTCAAAAACCGAACTGTTAACCCTTAGCACTCAAATGGCGACTGTATGGCGCCATGAAAAATTGCTGTATCATTATTCAAATTATTTTTTACGTTGTTCAATTTGTTTGTATTTCATAAATGTACTAAACACTTCGGTATTGTACGAGTAAATTGCACCATTTTCGTATGTATAACTCGAAAACAATATATATAGAAGAGAAATATTCTAGTCGAAAGAAATCTTTCGTTTTGAAGTTAAAAGAGCTTCGAGTGCAAAGGGTTAAAAGCACCGAAATTCCAACAGCAAGCCGAGTCTTGCCACATCGCAATAAAGAGCAGCTCTCTGGAGATTGACAATACACAATCATTCGCCGTTAAACTATTACCTAGTCGCGATACGATTTCTCGCAGTTCCGGGATCGACGCGACACCACAGCTCTCGCCCGAGAGATTTTCGCCTGGATCGGTAAAATATTTTTCGACGATAAAAACCGTTTCTATTTGTTCCGACTTCGGGAAACGCCGCCTCGTGACCCGTAACGCGGCTTCGAGTTTCATGAATACAAATTCCTCGGGTTCGAATGTATTTTGCATTTTCCGTGGGAGAACGACAGCGTATCGCCGCGGCGGTATCGCGAGCGCGCGAGCGCGTAATAAACGAAGAAAAATTTCATTGCGCAACTACCTCGTAATATTCGAGCATGCCTCCGAACTACGCTAAATCAAACTCTCGGACGCGCCCCTAAATTTTGCAGGGCGCGCCGCACCCGCTTTCGCGGAAATTCGTAGCAATAACCCGGGGACGGCAAGAGTAAGCGAGGATCGCCGCGCGAAAACAATAACTCGACGATCGACGATGCGTCGAAGAGTTGTGCAACGAAAAAACAAATGAAAAAAATTGAAAGAAAGCTCCTTTCCTTGCAGAGTTTCGTCAATTGATGCGATACCGCGTCCAATCTCAATTTAAACAATAATAACTTGAGCAGTGGGTCAAGGGGGGAATTAACTTTTTCATGATTATGTAGAGGAAGGTGTGCCGAGAGTATTCCAATTTGTTAAAACCCGGAATTCTTTGGAACTTCAAAGATAATCCCTGTCAATTGCAAGAAATTTGAAAAACTTGCTACATTTCATTGAGTATTACTTTTTCAGTAAATGTTGTACGGTAATTATTAATATATGCAGCGGTTCTCGATCATGAAAGAACGCTCTTATCTGTAAAGAAAAGAGAATATAAAAATATTGAATAGGAACATCAGAACTTCTGAAAGAGAAAATCCGACTTGAAGTCGTCATTGCCACTGAAAGACTATATAAAATTGTATAAATATCTTCTATTTCGAGACTGATAGACATTTAAGAAGCAGTGTATAAGAATTAAATCGATTAGTCGATTTTTTAAGGACATGTCTGACTATTTTCCAACCTGAACCACTGAGGCGTCGCGCGCAGTCGCTGGCCTACAGCGTTTCTGCGCGAAACAAACCAACGCTCGATTTACGAGGCCGCTAGCCGCGACTATAAGGGTGCGCGGTGGCCGGCGAGGGTGGTTTTCATCGTGGCGTGATCACTTTTATCGGCCCCGTCATGGCATTACTGACCGGCGTCGGATAAATATTTATGGCCGGCGCGTATACGGCTCCGGGACCCCGATGGCGTCGTAACTCAACCCTGCTCGGCCGATTTTCTTTTATGGACGCGACCGGCGAGCGACGTCTCCACCAGGAGTTTACGGAAAGAGGGGGCCGAACGATCGAGGACAGCATGATCGCGAGCGCCGGCGAGAGACGCCAGGATTCGGGGTCAATGACGTCGAGCGGCGTCAACGGCCCTGTTCCGACGGCCGCCGCGCAACGATATCTACGATACCTGCCGCCATCTTGCGGCCGAGCGACGAAACTCTTTTGGATACGGGTTGCCGCAGACTGCAACAGATGTCGGCATGCGTAGTGTTCGCGAGGACCGCAGGACGACCACCGGAACCTGTATACCGGGGAGTCGATCACTATGCCGGATCGCTGTTGCTCGGTCATCCAGCGACCGAGTATATTTTAAGGGCTGTTTCGGTGACGAGTGGTAAGAAGATGGAATCGAGAGCAGAGTAGATGCAATAAATAGATTCAACCGGCAACGAGACTGGCTAAAGGCCGAGAAAGGAAGTGGAATAAGCGGTCATGCTTGCGGGATGAGCTTTCTGAGAGAATCCGGGACGCGAATGGAAAATCCTATCAAGAGACTTCAGCTCGATACCGCGAAAGAATATTGAATAGTGTAACACGAGAGCGGGATGGGTTCTTGAAGTATATTCGAGAGGGATGAAATACTCTAAAGAATTTTATGGGACAAACAGTGAAACGAGAAGGTGCAATTTAAAGCGGAAGCAATCTAATAGGCTGAAAATAATGTAACGGAATTTTGAGTTTTAACATTTTCGCAATTTTGTGTTTCACCTGCCTACTTTCGGCATAAATTCGGAACAGCGGAGTCTGTATTGATGGACTTAATTAAGCAATTTAAAAAATTTAAGCAAGCGATGATTTAATCTAGCAGAATATGAACAATAAAGCAGAGAGCCCAAGTGTCAAGATACGTTCCATAACGAATTCGTTTTATACTAATTAAAACCAAAATTGTTATGTGCATAACGTTGCATTCAATATTTGTTTTACATATATGTTTGTTTTATTTTAATGGAAATATTAATTGCGTGGCTTTCAATCTTCCACGGTAAAAACGGCATTTATAACAATACAATTGATAAATGAATTCGCATTCAATTTACCCTGTCCGGGGATGTGGGGTGCATATTACTGCAACAAATGCCAGTCCCAATTTACCTGAAAATACGGGCGATACAGTAAATATTTCCGACACCGTAATTATACGTCAAAGTTATGTACGGTTGCGATACAAATTGTTGTTAATGGACAAGTAGAGGAGAATTGGTCCGAAGTTTCTGTTATCGTTCACAGAATTATGATCCCAAGACAGTCCTGCATACTGATGCCGCAACTTTATACCCGCGTCGAGCAACCCGAGCAATGTTTGCCTGATTAGGATGCTTCAGGGTCATGCAAGAAATGAATAATTACTTATCTGCGTGGTTTTCAAGGAGATAGGAACACTAATGGGGTACATTCTCGGAATTAAAGTGAACCGGTACCGGGACGGTCATTTGAATTCAGTAGAAACGCGTCGCACACTGGTCAATTTGTTCGGAAACGTGGAGAAAATTAGAAAGAGGCTATTCAGTTCATGGAATCCAATTAATGTTGCTAGTATTTCTGCATGATACCTTGTTAGCCGCGAAAGTATCCGTCCACCCTTTAAAACCGAACTAACTAACTAACTTATACCTACTCGTATCTACTTATAACTTTTCTAAAATTGGTTCGATGCTGGAAGGATTAAAAC
>CM052129.1:1277229-1309609 GCA_028454255.1 Halictus ligatus
TAGCAAGCTTTAAAAGTAACTAATACATGTTGTCTTGTAATAATGACAAAATTGAATTTATTTGGATTTTGCGCAGTTCGCACTATAATGCATGCTCTACCAAATGTATTCATTTAATTATTTCCACAAAAGCATCTTTATAATTTTAGTAATTGTAAAATGGAAAATCTAGTGGTTCAGTGTTGAAATGACAGGTACAGTAGCAAAAGTATATAGAATTGTGTCTGATCTTATAGTCAGGGTTCGTAGCCCCTAATGAAGGTACAATCACCCCCTCCACGGTTATATTTAATACTGTGACACCCTGTAGACTAAAATAGTATACGAACTTTTGTACAGAATTGAATACTATGCAATTAAAAAGGTGGTACTATTAAGGGATGATAGCTCGAGCTCGACAGTTCCCTCGCTATTAAAATGCTGCTGGAAAATGGCTGATCGGGAACAAAAAGTGACGGGTACAGTAACAAAAGTGAAATTGTGTCCGATTCTATTGTAAGGGTTCGTAGCCCCTAATGAAGGTAGAATCATCCCCTCCACGGTTATATTTAATACTGTGACACCCTGTAGACTAAAATAGTATACGAACTTTTGTACGGAATTGAATACTATGCAATTAAAAAGGGGTTACTATTAAGGGATGATAGCCCGAGCTCGATAGTACTTCCGCTATTAAAATGCTGCTGGAAAATGGCTGATCGGGAACAAAAAGTGACGGGTACAGTAACAAAAGTAAAATTGTGTCCGATCCTATTGTAAGGGTTCGTAGCCCCTAATGAAGGTAGAATCATCCCCTCCACGGTTGTGTTTAATACTGTGACACCCTGTAGACTAAAATAGTATACGAACTTTTGTACAAAGTTGAATACTATGCAATTAAAAATGGGAAACTATTAAGGGATGATAGCCCGAGCTCGATAGTACTTTCGCTATTAAAATGCTGCTGGAAAATGGCTGATCGGGAACAAAAAGTGACGGGTACGGTAACAAAAGTGAAATTGTGTCCGATCCTATTGTAAGGGTTCGTAGCCCCTAATGAATTTAGAATCATCCCCTCCACGGTTATATTTAATACTGTACAGAATTGAATGCTATGCAATTAAAAAGGGGTTACTATTAAGGGATGATAGCTCGAGCTCGACAGTTCCCTCGCTATTAAAATGCTGCTGGAAAATGGCTGATCGGGAACAAAAAGTGACGGGTACAGTAACAAACGTGAAATTGTGTCCGATCCTATTGTCCGGGTTCGTAGCCATTAATGAAGGACTGAATAGCACGGGAGATCGATATCACGAAATTATCGCCGCGGAAGCGGGTCCGGTAGGCGGTGTTGTTTCACAGAAACCCTGAACAGCGTTAGCTTTGAGTCCTTAAGCTGTAGGCTTCTCGAGATCCGGCGTCTTAAAGCTAACAAAGGCGGTACACGGGCGATGCAAACCCTGCCAATAGCGGCTTCGCTTGTGCTGCCCGCGCGGGCCCGTGCGAAAAGCGGAGATCGACCTACTGATTGGAACATTTGCCAGGCCATCGAGTTCATCGGGCGCAATAAGGGCTCGCGGAAAAGCGTTAAACGATCGATTATAATCAGGTGGGGGCTGGGGGTTAGGGCGTCGGGAGTGGGGGGAGATTGGTCTAGGGACCAATAGCCGGTAACGATGCAGCAAAAACGAATGAGCTTTCCAGTCGCTATATATAAAATTTGTCTAATGGTTCGGAGAGCTCGCGTCGACTACCTCCCTCCCTCTCTCTCTCTCTCCCTCTCTCTGCACCCCACCACCCCTTTGTTCCGCCTTTTCTTTGCTCTATTTCCAGCACGATACCTTCGCTCTCTCACCCGGCGGAGCTGACCTTTCTTTCCTTTTCCGCGTCTCTTCCTTTGTACCCGGTTCCACCCCCTCTGGTCACCTAGCTCACCCCTCTTCACCACCACCACGGACGCCTTCTTCCTTTCTCGGGGAGTGCACCGGAGAGTTTGAAAGAACTTAAAATAAACGACGCGCTCCGGCTACCGTTTCTCTCCCTGTGCCCGACAATACTTTCCACCCACCCTCTCTCTCTCTCTCTCTCCTTCTCTCCCTCTGCCACCCCTTGCTCATTGTTGCTTCTGGCGAGCCGAAACTTTTGTCCGGGTCCACGCAGCCTGGCCGAACAGAGCCCGCTGCACGTGCACCGACACACCGTGTGGTTCTTGCTCGATACAGCGATCACCACGACCCGATCCCCCCGTGATCCTGCTGCCGCTGACAACGCCAGATAGCTACTCTTCGGATCCGCAATGAAAATCTCTCGGATCGCGGTGACATACCCTTTGTTCAGCCGCAAGTTAACGGGAGATCTTGAAAATCCGCGGAACCGCTATTTCGAGGTGGGACCAGGGACCGATCCCTTTGACAATAGTTTTATCGTTTTACTCGCGGCTGACAAATCGGCACGACCAAACGTTTGGCGTGCAGATGGTCAACACGTTTTACGACGCGGGCCTCTAGGGCTGTTTTTGAGAATTTTCCTCCCGCCCTCAACCAACAATGCTTGCAAATCGCTGTGTCCAAACTTTTTCGGTGGTCTTCCACGTTCCTCGTTTCCCACATAAAAATCGCCACTTTTGAATTTTTTTAAACCACTCAAAGCACTGTGATTTACCAATAGCATGCTCTCACCGTAAACTTCGACAAGCATTCGACGCGATTCAGCAGCAGTTTTCTTCAATTGGAAACAGAAAATAAATGCCGTCCGCAAATCGAAATTTCCAGGCACAAAATTCGACGTGTTCAACGCTGGACGAGTCTGTGGTCATCGTACGAACGGTATTTCGACGCGAGATAACTCGTCGGTGGTCGCGAAGTGGTGAAGGAAACCATGCTCGAAAGATCGAGCGATTCATTCATCACGAAGGGTAAATACAGCGTGAACGGTTTCGTAATAGGCAGCCAAGCGACAAAAATCGCAAGTTAAGAGCGTTGCACGTGTGCCGGAAGGAAAAAGCCCGTCGCGAAACACGCTCGAACCGAAACAACTTTTTTTCCCAACACGAACCATTAAACGTTCCTTTTAAGGGACCGCGTGCAGGTATTCGAGGAGGTCTCGGCTGACACGAGCAAACGCACGGCGCCGCAGCACCGTCTCTTAACAAAGCCAATTCCCCCGCTCGATCCCATAACGCCACTAACGGGACCAACTTCATGACGAGCCAGCATTCCTACGGTACACCGTGCTACACGTAATTCTCTTTTTATACCGTGTCCCCGTGCAGCCTGCGACACGCCGGTTCGACAAGTGGAAAATGCCTGTCTGTGGTCAGACAGACAGCCCCAGCTGCAACTACGTCGCGGTTATTGGACCGATTTCTGACGTTCCCGGCCGAGTGTCTCGACGTCATTACGCGACGTTACAGCCAGAACTAACGAATTCGTGTCCTCCTTCTTCGAGATCCCTTGGCAAATCGATTAACTTCGCGATAGAAAAACATGAGAAAATCGACGAAATATAGTACCGTAGGGAAATATGAAGGCTCGTATAATGGATCAGTTACTTAATTACAACGCTAGATTCAGTCTTCTATGATTTGAACAATAAATAGTTTGACATTACCTGAAGACACCACAAATTTTATCTTTTTCTCTATTATATTACCTTGTAGATTTTGGAGAGAAAATTCCGCAAAATCCAAATTTCAATCCCAGCAGATCACTAGCGGATGCGCTGGCAGATCTACATTATCGACATCGCCGCTTGTGCTGCCACCTAGCGGCTCCGCTCGTGAGGACGCGGGACGCTGAGCACATACCAACATGGCGGTGCCCATGCCTGTCAAAAACACCGCACAACTGTACACATCCATAACTTTTAAACTAGTGGTCTGCTAGGATTAAAACTTGGATTTTCGGCACCCCCTCAGGAACATCTACAGAATTCTATTAAAAAACGTGCGAAATGTCTGGTTTCCCGAGGCAAAGTTTAACGTTCGAAGTTTGACTTTGAGATTTGTGTCCCGAGCGGTGTATTGCTACGCAAGGTCGCGGATAATGCGTATTTTCGCTGAAGTCCGAGATGATGGAAGAGAGCAACGAAACTCAGGTGACTCCCAGGCGAGCGATTCGACGAAAGAGTAATTAAATTCGCGGACGACGTGACCCGTGCGATCGCGGAAAATTTATGTCTCGCTGGGAAACGTGACGGATGAGGATATTACGGGCGTACGAGCATATTATTGAGAGTATTGAAAAATACGCGCGCCCTGGGAAGTGTTCTATCTCCCGGCGGCGGATTTTCATTGCCAGCCATCGGCGTGATATACGACAGTCCGACTAGATTTTCAATCCCCGCTTGAGAAACTCAGGTGGCGCAGATTTTGATCTATACGAACACGACGTCCTCCGGCGGGCGCTATTTTCGCCGGCCCCGAGGAAACGTCGCTGAAATTTCCGGTAGGAATCGGGCACGTCGTCGACGTTTTTGCAAGCGCTTCCCGTTTCGTTGCGAGCGAAAATGTCAACGGTGTCCGGTGTTGAGAATGAAAAACAACAAAAAAGAAAAAATGTAACTGTCCATCTCGACAGCCCGGTATCCGGCTAATTTTATTCCCCGTCGGGCAAATGAAGCGTGATTTTTTCATGATATTCTCTCGCCGAACCGAGCTATATTTTTTCCGGTGCGAGAACAGCACGCAAACGGGAGAAGGGAAGAACGGGTTCGCGCGCGCAGCGATCCAACACATTCGAGAGGGAAAAAACAACGGAGAAAGCCACCCCCGCCTTCCACCCCCCGGGTGAAAGTAGCCGGGGAGCAAACATTGAACATTTCCCAGCGCGAGAATGCAAACTAATTTGATCAGGCGGACACGGGAAACGGCCGGTATTTACGAAACTGCGCGCCAAGGAAACGCGGACGTGCGCAAACGTATTTCGCCGGTTGTTTACTCGGAGGAGGACCACGTACGAGAGAAAGATCCGAGCCGACGCGGGACCGGGTTCGGATATCTCTGATTCGGAAGTTTCTCCGCGAGCAGGGGGGTGGAAATGTCCCTGCTAAACTTAATATTGACGTTCCCAGCACGGATCGAAAATCGCTCTGGTAATCTCGAACCGCTGACCGACGCGACGGACCTGCACCAGGTTTGGTGTTTGCGTCAGCGAGCTCCTGGTTAAAATGATAGCACACGTGTCAAACGCCGTCAATTTCTCGAAAACTACATACACTCCGAGAGGAAAAGATAGCACTTGCACGATTGCGATGGTCCACATTGCCACAGAAATTTTTTTCTAATTTTGGGATACGTTTAACACAACACGTACAGGTAAAATCAAATCGGAAACCAACCGGTTTAATTTCATTTGCCAAATATTGACGGATGTTGTTGTGCACTTAACATTTCGCCTTCAACTTTGTTCCGATATAGGGCGAAGGTTCGGGATCAACTTTCACCGTATTTCGGATCAGGGCAGCTACACGAATTATGACACCAATGTGCTGCTACTAGCACATTGCTGTCAGGTGTTAATGTAGCTTATTTGAGGATGCGATCCTCTAGATTCTAGATATCGCACTTCGACTCCTCGAACTGTCACCATGATAATTGATGCCATCCTGATAGTTGTTCGTAATTGTTGCTCTAAGACTTTGACAAGTAAATTTCGAACCCTGCTCCGCCAAGCGCCGCTTTTACGCTAAGAAAATCTTTTTATGAGAACGGCGGTCTGGCACTATTTCTGCAATATTTCAAGAGAACCCTTAACATCTGGGTTAGGGTATAATGTTCGGAACCGGCCGCTATTCACCACCTCTTCGACCCTCTTCCGCGCTAGCCGACCCGCTTTTCCTCACCCCCTGGCGCAACGTCACCGACTGCAGATATGACAAACGCACGTGGGCCCCTGGAACCCATATGCACTGATAACGACGTTATCTGTCCGACGTGGAGCATGCCTGTTATTCGTGATACGCGGACGCGCGCCGATGCGACCCGCCGGAACGTCATCCATTACCCCCGGCCAGACTGATTTACTATTAATTAGTAGTATCGACGGGGGAGGGAAAGACAGCCGCGAAATTTCATTCGTTACAGGGCCCTGCTTCCGAGGCCGCGTCCCGGCGACATCGACCGCGCCGCGCCGTCCCTTTTCCGGCGGCAGTTGCACGCTAAATGAATCGGCAAATGTTCGTGAAATGTTTCGCCCGGCGGCGATCGAACGCTCAATTAGTCGAAGTGTGAAACGAAATTAATATTCCGGCCCAGGGAAATTCACCGGCGGAGCAACCGAACACAGGTACGAGCCGTTCACGATTGGCGTTCCAGGGACAGCATCCCCGAGGAAGAATCGCGTAAGGGTAGCAAGGGGAGTGCTGATCTAGTCGGTTTAAAAATTATTTCCGTAAATTTTCTTATGATTAACCGTGTTTTCTATCTATTTCTGGTACTTTTAGTCGGAAGAGTAAAGCATTCTTAAATTATTTGTTAATTATTTGCCTAGTTCAGTTTGTGACGTTGACGCACAGTGGTTCAGATTGAAAAATCGTGTGACATTTCCTTAAAAAATCGACTATCGTATGTCAATATTTAATACTTATACACTATTTCTTAAATGTCTATCAGTCTTGAAATAGAAGATATTTATACAATTTGATATAGTCTTTTAGTGGTAATGACGACTTAAAGTCGGATTTTCTCTTTCAGAAGTTCTGATGTTCCTATTCAATATTTTTGTGTTCTTTTTTCTTTAGAGTAGAGGGCGTTCTTTCGTGACAGGGAACCGATCCATATATTAATAATTACCGTATAAAATTTACTGAAAAAGTAATACTCAATGAAATGTAACAAATTTTTCAAATTTCTTGCAATTGACAGGCAATTACTTGACTTGCAATTATCTTTGAAGTCCCAAAGAATCCCGGGTTTTAACAAATTGGAATATTCTCGGCACACCTTCCTCTACATAATCATGAGAAAGTTAATTCCCCCCTAGTCCCACTGGTCAAATTATTATTGTTTAAAGCTATTAATGTTGGACGCGGTATCGCATCAATTGATGAAACTCTGCAAGGAAAGGAGTTTCCTTTTAATTTTTTTCATTTGTTTTTGTTTAAGAAATGCATTAGAACCGTCCGAGCATTCATGGCGAGCATTCGAAATATTTTCTGCGTATTAAGAAGTTATTTTGATCAGTTTTGTTTTAAGTTTTGTTTCAACGCCAGTGGACAGTGGACGTCGTAAAATTTCAAAAATATGCACAAGATAATGCAATATATTATGTACAAAATTATGGATGGTATTACATGTCAGCGTCGATTCATAAATTACTAGTACATGGGGCGGAAAACATACCACTTGGTTCTCCAAGTCATCATAAGTTGAAATATAGTTCGAGTGATCAACTGGTTGTTTAGTCCTTCAAATGTTGTTTGCGATCACCACTTTTGGCAAACACAGTAGGCAGCATCGTTCATTTCTCGTCGCGCGGACCTAATAATGCGATCGCTCACTGTGTCCACGATCATGCGAAATCGAACGGAAAGAGCTTATTTTTCCAGGTGACACGCGCCATTAGGTGTCAGATAGCCCGTTCCATCCCCTCCGCGTTGTGCTTCCACCCTGAATCTGTATAGTCGACGATGTTTTCCAATCGAGCGGCCCGAGGGAGGGTCGCGGCACGCCTAAACAGGAAGAACGCGTGCGACGGAAACGGAAATAAGGCGGCGCGGTTCCGTCGCGTCGGAAGGGCGACGAGAAGGGGTAGTCACGATTTCCAGTCCCGTGGATCAAAGGTGCACCCGGAGGAAACGAAATTTGCCGGGGCTCGGGCTCTCGGGGCCCCGGCCCGCCTTAAATTTGTCTCCGGGCTCGGGATTACGGGGACTCCGATACTCCGATGCCGGACAAAGGGGATCAACGAGCATCCTGCGAGGAGCGAGGATTAAGGCCGGGCGAAGAAATTGAATTCGTCGGAAATCCGTAAACGCGGGAAGACGCGGGAGGGATGCCGGTGGCCGACGTGTTTCCGGCCCGTACACCTGACGTCACTCTTCGGAACTTCTTCGTCCCGGCCGGCTGCCTCTTCTGCGAAGCAATCGGGAAACGAGATCGCGGCAATCTGATAACGGAACCCCGATCCCTAATCCTTGCTTTCCCGGCGATCATTGCGGCGACTCGGCCGCCTATTTCCCGCGGTCTGATCGATCCTTCGACCTTCGAATATCGGCTTTTACGAGGAAATCGTTCGGGTTCGATTGAATTCAGACAACATTTGCTGTTCCCACGAGCCCTTTCCACCGGTTTAGGCCTGCTACTCGAGCACCGTGTACGGGAGACTGACAGTGATCCTTGGGAACAGAGTCACTGCACAGCCGTGGATCAGATCCATTCAAATTTTCACGTAAAGATCCCCGAGTTGACCCGTTGGCGCCCATTGTACTCGCTTGAGTACAGGATAACAAGATTATGTTCGTTTGCTTCTAGCGCCATCTAAGATCGACTAGATGTTTTCTCCATCGTTTGCAAGTACTCACTAAATATGTAGAAAGCTATATTATTAACGGTTATCTCCTTTTTTGCCGACTATAAATGAGATACTCGCACATATTTTGATTGTGCAGTTGATATCCGTTCAGTACAGTGTAGAAACATTGCATAAATGAGGATGTTCAACATTTCGAACATTTATTATGATATGTAAAGGTCAACCCTATGTAAACAAGGCGCAATCTTTGCTGAAACACGTAAGTTTTAAACTTCCACATTTCATCCGCTTCAACATGATTATTCTCGCTCAAGGTCATTTCAAGGTCAAAAAGGTGGTGTCCACTAGATTCATTGTCTTTATTGACTTTATTGTTTTATTGTGCAATGTGTTTTCAATTTTCCGCGGACCAAACTTTGAAAATTTGTCATAGTAGAAATTGCATATCAATTTTGTGATACTTGGCTCGCTTAACACATTTTCCGCGGGAAGCGACTAGAGTCGTTTTCCACGGATTATTGATCGATTATCGTTATCGATGCGTTTCTGTGATGTTTTTACAATAAAATCGGCAAGACGTTCGCGGCAAAGTGGCCGCGCAAGATGCGTTAATATGTTGTGATGAGAAACGATCTTCATGTTTGACAAGAGGAAACAGTGTCAGGGTAAATATGGCGGACATCGATGACAAAGAGAATCTAATGTACCCGTAAGGTGAATCATAAGGCAAGAGATTAAAGCTACGGGGAACGTTCTAACGATAAAAATATGGAAAGTACCTGGAGCGCCGGTGTTCCGTTCGTGCGGATCGCGTGCAATTCCAGGAGCGATATTTAAATCCGCGTTATCACGCTCTCAAGAATTCTCAGACGGAAAAAGGGAGGAGAGATTAAGTTCTCCGGGGACGTCATCGCATTATCCCCGGCCCAGGGGATGCTTCGAGCGGGGCGGGGGGAGGGGCGAGGGGGGAGGAGGGAACGTTTGCAGGCCGCCGCGAGACACACTTCCGGCGAGTTAATTTTTCCCCGTTATCTGTGCGACGAACGGAAAGGAGACATCGACGTGGCGGAGAAACGGACCGGTAAGAGCGACTGCACGGTGACTTCCGGCGGCGCGTCGATACGGAATGGTGGAGCGAAAATCTCCGGTAATCCCCGAGAGGATAATCGACCGGGGGGGCGCGCTCCACAATTTTTCTTTTTTTTCCCCGCCCCTTCATTAGCGAACCCATCGCAAACGCGGAGGATTACTTTTAATTAGCCTCCCGGAGGGGACAGCAGTGGATCAGCCAAACGCGCATCATCGAGCTTTAAATGGCTGTACAGAATGTCCCGAAATTTTGGTACCGAAAGAGAAATCTTCGACGCGCCAGCACCAAGAAAGATTCATGGCTTGCACGGTATAAGACGCTATTTTTGAGAAGACGTCTTCGACGACTTTGGCCACTTGGAGGACAGATGTGTCCTTGTCGTTCCCAGCGACGAACTCGATAGCGCAAGCGGACGCTATAGTGGACGCAGGGCAGGGAGAAGTATAAGTAGACAGGGTGATGATAGCTAATGACTGACTGACTAGGTCTCCATCAGTCTAGACGTCACTCTGCTAGTTGTCCTCCTTGAAAGAAATCCTTACAACAAATATCCGTGGTCATTGGACAAGACCTACACCAATCAGTCGACAGGCGTCCTTCAAATATAAGACAGCAGACTACCGACGCGAAGAGTCTCGTCGACCTTCAAAAAGCTTTTGACTCCGTCTGACATCAAGGCCTAATCCACAAACTACAACTAATAAACCTACCCCCCGACCTAATCCCAATCATCCACAGCTAGCTCACAGACAGAACCCTAATGGTCTCAATAAACGGCCCAACTCGAAACCATAAAAGCCGGAATCCCTCAAGGCTCTATCCTAGGACCCATCCTCTTTAACACATATATTAACGACATACCCAAACACCCCAAAACCACCTAGCCACCTACGCTGACGACACAGCCATATACTCCTCCTCCTGGCAACCTGCTCAAGCAGCTAAAAACCTACAAGACCACCTAAACATCATCTCTGAATACTTTCAGGACTGGAAGCACTAACTATACCAAGTAACTTTTTCCTTTGCGAAAATCGTCTCCGTGGCTCCGTTAAGCAGTTATTAAAGAAACACGCGGGCCAATCAGAGCGCGGCCACGGCGTCAGGTGGCGCTGCGCGTGACGTTGGCATTGGTCGAGCCAGGAGCCTGCCCGTGTAACCGCGCTCTGATTGGCCCTTCAATAACCACTTAACGGAGCCGCGGAGAATATTTTCGCGAAGGACAAAGTTACTTGAAACGACCTCGGGAATCGCCACTTTCAAGGAAATACATTTTCGGGATGCCTTTGTGGGATTCGGTATCGCGGACAAGGCAATCTCCAATTTTCCAATAATTCGAAACCGAGGCTCCCGCGGATCAAGCTGAATTTCTGCGTGAAATCAAAAGCAACAAAGACTAGTTTCGGTGCTCGTTTGGCTGCGAGCCACCGTGGCTCGAATTTTCATCGCGCCGGCGGCGGCTTCATCCTGATTCGGATCGCGAGCCCCGTTCTTCCGACAGAATTTTATTTCGGCCCGTCGAAAGGCACTAATTTTTACAAGTAACTTCGTTCCCGGGCCGGCGAATCACGCGGAGTTAATCTCCCAGGCCACGTAGCCCCGGTGAAAACAACGTTCGGGGGTTCTTTTGCATATGGAAACGCGTTATACGAGAGGGGCCGCGAGCGAACGACGCTAGCGGAATAGCAAGGAATTACCCGTTTCTAGGCCATGTCCGGAATTAGCCGGGCTAATCCATTTTTGATTTCTTTGCCGGACGGCGGCGTTCACGTGACTTCGTTTCTATTTCCATATTAGCCTCTCCGAGGATCGGAAATGCTCTGTAATAACCCCTCCGTGCCGGAAGCAAACCCCTTTCTCGAGTTATTACCCGATTGGTTTTTAACGCCGCTCGGAGGTTGTCAACAAATTTATCTTTTCAACGGACAATCCCTTCGTTCTTCCCGAGCGGAAGTTCAATTGTACTTAGCGGACATTGTTTGCGGTACAATGTTATGCGCAATAAAAGAATATTGATAAATCGGTAGCGGAATCTTGATTGTCTTTCGTGTGAAATAGGAATTAACCCTTAACGCTCAGACTTTCAACCCTTTTCACTCGGTGTTAAAAAACTAAATATTTCTTCCCCTTACAATATTTTCATTTCATTCGTACGAAACTGATCCGATTTCTACAAATAATGTTGAAATGATTAGCAATCTGTTAAATAATAATTTTGTAATGTAAGAAATATAGTGTGATACTTTTTGTAATTTCTTTGAAGTAATGCCACAACAAGTGGTGCTTCAGAGTCACCACTCGAGTGCTAAGGGTTAATTGTGAATATATCGGCAACTCCAAATTATTCTAATCATACTTCGACTTGAAAGTTTTTAATGGCACAATGACGTGTAAATAATAGTATTAACACTTTCACTGCCAAAGTAGAAGCCTCAAGAACTCCACAAAATCAAAGTATGTTTGAGTTCAAAGATGTTCAAAGATGTTTGAATTCAAAGTAAGTGTTTTACAGATCCCAATCAAATTTGGTACAACGAATATGTTAACGTAAAAATTCATTTTACAGCCTGGACAAATCATTCCGTCGTCCATATATGGGTGACATGGCAGTCGACGTGTTAAAGTCATTCGAAACAATCTTTATTCATCCCAGAAGCAATATAATTTTGTTTACAATATTTATATTAATCGTCGAAAAATCAATCCGAGAGATTCTCACGGAATCAGCGTAATTTAATTAAAGAAGCCAAAACCAGAAATTCAAAATGTATTGTAGGGGATGCTGTCTTAACCCTTCTGAGTTTCAAAGATCCTAATAAAATTCGGTTCGACTTTCTAAACCTAGTCAAAAATCACTGTCAATCATATGTGGCCGACGTGGCAGTTAACTTGTTGAAAAGAAAAAGTAAATTTCAATTAAGACGAAAGGTAGATCGCCCGACGAATTTTATTTTCGTCACTCGGAACTGCCGGTGACTCCTTCAAGGCCACGAAAACGTTGCAGAACAGAGTCTCGAGATGAATCACGGGTTCGGGGGTGCAGTCTTCCGGAGTTGACGAGGAACTTGCACTGTTCGTCTAATTAAGAGGGAATTTTCTATTCGGGAGCGTCGCGTGCGTAAGTATTGGACTTAATTGCAGGACAGAAAGCGAGGCTCCGCGCTAACGTGCGCCGTTTGAATAAGCCTGGAGACGCGTCGAATGTCCGACGCGATCCGGTCAGCTAAGTTCGTAATAACCGGGGACAGAAGGAAAATGAAACGGGGCAGGGTTTCGTTGGCTGGGGGAACGGCGGGGCGCGGCGTGGGACGAGCCGTTTTCAGTAGGTAGCTCCGGCGTCGGATAAAACGCGGCACAAAAGAAATTGAACCTGCTGGAAACTCGCAAGGACAAGTCCCGGGCACAAAGGCCGAGTGCCACTCGAGCACACATTCCGTCCCCGTATCGTTCACAGGAGTCGAGACCGTCGCGCAGCCAGACAGGCGAACAGTCTTCTGGCTTTTGATTAATAATTCCTAATTCGATATCGCGTTTCAGACAATCCGCCCGCCCGGTTTTCGATCCGGCGAAAGAACCCGGGTCGCCGGCGTCCCGACGTCCTTACAGGTCAACCACCTCCGCCGATCAGCCCCCTCCTGCCGAGCGGGGAGACCCGTTAATTGCCGATTAGACCAGTTTCTCGTTAACAAGGTCTCGCGTGTTAGTCTTTGATTCGAAGTTTCGGACCGAATCGGCTTTCCCTCGGTGCGGTCAGGACCGAACGCCATAAACCGTTGCGACCGTGCTCCTTTCGCCTGATCCTGTCCCTCCTCCCTCGGGGATCCTTTCTGCTTCTGCCCGAGGGAGCAGCTGAAAATTTAGCGCCGCACTGTGGGGTATTTCGGCCGAAAAGAAGTAAATTGTGGCGGAACAACTTGGAGAAGGGTTGATCTGACCCAGGTAGGAGCGTTGTCTGAGGGCTGGGACCTTGGACGCATTTTTTCGTCAGGCCCAAGCTCTTCCCGAGCGCACACTTAGCCGCCGGAAGTCTGTTCCTATCTGTGGCGCACATTTGGGGATCAGGTTCGGGGTTTTTCCTTGTCATTTGACCGCCAACCCTTTTTTTTTATCGTGAGGAAATGTGGGACTACCCCTAAGGGCTACCCACTGAAACCTCACGCCCACGTAAGCTACAAGGGAGGTGCCTAGATCACGCGAGTACTCAACAGGGCACCTCCCAGCTAACTTACAACCCGAGGGAGGGGGTTAGCTTCCCCCATTGCCTACACTATAAGACCCCGAGCGCAGGATTTAAACGCCAACACGCTTTCTACGAAGGACACGTACTGGAAAGCGACATCCCCACTCCAGAAGTTCCCTTGTTTGAAGGACATTTCAATATTAATTCGATACATCAAATTTAGGGAAACAATTTTTTTTTATAAAAAGCGAGGATCAATTTAATGTTTTATCTGTTAAGATATATCTTTGATTTCATAATGTTATAGCCGATGTTAAGACGAATTCAACGACCTGCTACATTATTGCGTTGAGCCTGTATATAACGCTTAAATAATTTTTTCGGGCCAAATACCCCACTGTGCGCCGGCCGGCTTTCCGGCCTCGCAAAATGCTCGTTGAAAGTTCGCCGGGGGCTTCGGCGCCGTTTTGATTTAAAACTTCCAAGGCTGTCTGGGTGAATAAATAAAGGTGCTCCATGAGAACCGGATCCATTTGTAATGTGGAGTTAGCGTGACCTGCGCACCGCCGAGGGATCTCCCTGTTCCTACCGCTTCTAACGTAAGAACAACAATAATTTCCAGCCAGTGCAGCGTTGCGACTGAATTGCGAGCGTACATTCACTTCGGTTTAGAGTGTTTCCGCTGATCTTTTTCGTTTTCTCTCGCTGCACTTCCAACGCATATATCCAACCTGTTTATTCTATATTTTTCATTACCACCGATATATAGCAAAATAAATCTTACAGTTTTGTCTGTTGAGGCTAGCAAGCATTGCAGCTAGCTTCATCAGGATGTCAGAAGACACACTGATACACGTATCGTATGGGAAACGTATCCTTGGGAAATTTCTTCCTTCGGGACACGGCTTACACCCGGAAGCCTCAGACAAAACTGTACGATGCCGGCCCGTGAAAATCTCTGATAATAAATCTTGGGTTTTCTAGTCTCATGTTATTATTAAAAAGGCATCTTTCAAATTTTTCACTGCGAGCAGCCTGCCCTTTACTTTTTCTTCGCAATTCCGACGAATAGAAATTCAAAAACTAGTCACACATTACCCAGCGAGTTGATCCTAATATCCGGAAAAAGAAGTCGTTCGGTCAAATACTGAAAAAGTTATTAAATGGTGTACTAAAAGGCGCATTACAACGTCGACGCATCTTTAACAGACCTTTAACAGACACACGCGATAATGTGACTTATTTTGTTGACGGGTTTTGTCAGTCGGCGCGTGTCAGCTGGACACGAGAAACGTATCGGGCCGCGGGTTGAATTGCATTGTCGAGTATTATAATAAACCTTATTTTCGAACAATCGCACTCGAACTGGTTTATTTAAACGCGGACCACAACGGTTTTAATTGTGTTCCGCGACAAACGGTTCCATTCTACCGCGGTGGCTTGCTTTAATTGTTGTACATTGTCATAATGCTTTTCGTTCGTCCCAACAATTTTCGATAGTATTTATGTTTACTCGGGGAGCGTGTTTGCCACGGAAAAACCGATTTCTTCTGCAGAATATTTTTCCGGACTGTTTCTCCTGTTTACTGACAGGTTTCTGGTCGTTACGATAATTTCGGTACTGTATTTTTTTATTCAGAAAGTCTGGTTTTCGATAGAACACTATCATTTTTCCCAGGAGTGTAACTAAATTGGAACCGGCCACGCGTCACAGGAACTGTTCCAGGGAAGATATATACGCTCTCTTAAACACCGGAACCCCGTGGATGAGAAGGATCAGGGGCTGCTGGGGGTCGCGGGGGGTGGCGGAGAAAGCCGCTTTCACCGGGACCCGCGTCTGCGATGGGGCTCGTGCCCCTCCACGGGCTTGTAAAATATCGGGAAATTCATTAATGGCCGATCCGCAGGCCCCTGTCAAATAAATTTCGGCCGTGAATGAAATTTACTACGGCATCGCGGCGTCGGCGTCCGGATAGGAGCAGACAACGGCGTCGATACCTCGTCCCGCTTTTAGGGTTTCGTCACTCCGGCCGTCCCCCGAGCTTCGACACCATAACTTCGACATAGTTCGAAATTCAAGCGGACGGTATTTCCGCTACGATCGATTAAACATGTAGCTGCCCCGGGAAGAAAATGCAAATCGATGTTGAACAACGGCGCGTCCCACGGATCGTTTTGAAAGAAATTCCGTTCGGATGAAAAAGTTCTGAAGAAAAACTGAAAGTTCGGTTCTAACTAGATATTTTTGTAATTTTTTTTTTTTGACGTGTTTTAAGAAATTGGAGTCCAATGAAATATTCTCAGTGGCAGTAGTCTTCGGAGGTCTGAAATAAATCGAACTACATTCCGCCAAATGTTCAGCATTTTTAATAGTAAATTTTGAAAATTATCCCTGATATTTTGAAGAACCGAAAACGCCTCCATTGTCTTTCCAAAATTAATCAGGATAACACAGCGCGTCTCACAACTCGTTCTGAAAGAAATTCCGTTCGGCTGAAAAATTTCTGAAGAAAAACTGAAAGTTCAGTTCTAACTAGATATTTTTGTAATTTTTTTTTTTTGGACGTATTTTAAGAAATTGGAGTCCAATGAATATTCTCAGTGGCAGTAGCCTTCGTAGGTCTGAAATAAATCGAACTATACTCCGCCGAATATTAAGCATTTTTAATAGTAAATTTTAAAAATAATTCCTGATATTTTGAAGAACCGAAAACGCCCCCCTTGTCTTTCCAGAATTAATCAGGATAACACGGCGCGTATGTTCTCACTATCACGGGCATCGTATTATTCGGTTTGTTAATTAGTAACTAATAAACATGAATTAAATTGCTTCATTCGTAATCATATTGTCCGAGCACCGATTCGTTCACTCAACGTGCAGACCGCGGTCATTGAATTCATCGTCAAATTAATGCGATGCTGCAGCGACACCGGTCGCGACACTAACCACAGTAAAATTAAAACGAAAGAAGAATAAACATTCAATTTCCATTTGCAATGTGCAGGGTGGGAGGTAATTCCAAAGGTGATTCGGAAAGAAAGAATAAAATTTTTTAACACTAGGTTTACGGGTCCCGTCAAAATGACAGGTTCTAATATTTTTAATTCAAAATTATTAAGACTCTAAGAACGCATACATGAGAAATTATTTAGTAAATTTATATCCTTGGGTATATACTATTTTTAAAATATTGCTAAAAATGTGGATTCCACGTTCTTGTTACTTTTATAGAGTAATGCAAAATAGTCATAAATATTTTTAAAATATTGCTAAAAATGTGGGTTGCACGTTCTTGTTACTTTTATAGAGTAGTGCAAAATAGTCATAAATATTTTTAAAATATTGCTAAAAATGTGGGTTGCACGTTCTTGTTACTTTTATAAAGTGATGCAAAATAGTCACTTTCAGTGCTCCGTAAACCTAGTGTTAATAATTCGGCGCATGGGTCGAGCGTCTGACCACGACATACCGATTCCACTTACACGCAAAAGCGCGCGAACCGGGCGGATATTTAAACTCGACGAGCACAATAATTTTGTTCCTTCTTTTCGATAAAATTTCGCACGATACGCGGGACACCCGGTACAATGCTTCGTCCTAATTGAAGTATTCCGATTCGCAAGCGTAATTTCGTTACGTCGGAAACCGAACGAATCGCTCGGTGCCTAAAAGTGTTTAAATGGCCGTGTCGCGTGTTCTACAAAATTGCTAACTTTCGCGCGAGGTTCTGCGAAACCGACGCAACATTAATTTCGTGCCGGCTTCGAATTTATCATGGCACGGCTCGTCCAAATATTGCGTTACACGGGCGAGCCGAACGCAAACATCGAACGGTCGAACAAATTAAAAACCGTGCGTCCGACAAATCAGCAATTTCGTATTCGAGAAGCGGTCGCGCTCGAATAATTAATACGAGGCGGCCGCGAACCGGCGCGACCGATAATCCTTCTCTGTACGCGCGCGACCGTTGTCGACGGAATTGTTTCAAATTATCGTGTCTCGTGCGCGGAATCGCGAAAAATACAGGGGTCCCCGCAGCGGATCACGTTGCGTATCATAAGCGCGGCCTGGATCGGTCTTTGTTGCGGATCATTTGCCTTTGTGGCCCGAACGTGTTTCCCCTGGCGGCACGATAATTCGCTTAATTTCGGCGCGGACGGTTTGCACTGACGCACCGTTGCAACAATTGGTGATATTAATGATTTCAGTAATCCCGAAAAACTAACCGCTTATTTTCTCAATCTAATCAACATTGCTGACAATTTAGTTTCGGTATTGTTAAGCCAATTGCTCTTCATTGTTGTTGCGCTTTGTTTCTTTTAAGTTTTTTGATACAATAAAAACGTGGCCTATAAATTCGATCGATAGAAATACCGAAGGTCCTTTAGGTGTTATGCTAGATGATATTATAGTTATATAATAACGCGCTTTCGTGTTTGAACGAGGAGTAAAATTTAAATTGTTTTAATTAAATTCGAGAGACTACTTTCCTTTAACACGTTGACTGCCACGTCACGCTAATGTGGGTGACGGAATTATTTAGTCGAGGTTTTGAAATGAATTTTTACGTTAATATATTCATTCTACCAAATTTGGTTGGGATCTGTAAAATGCAATAAGGTTGGATGACTACTCAATATCGTGCATTTAATTTTTTGAATTTTTGTTTCGTTAAATAACACTTTGATTTTATGGAAGTTTTGAGGTTTCTGGTTTGGCAGTCAAAGTGTTGATTCCATTGAACTGGTATATTTCAACTTCTTTAATTTGTAATTTTTATCTGAACACGTCAAAGAAGCTAGGGAACAGTTAACATAATTTTCATCACCGTGCAGTTAATACCGAGCAGCGTATTTCTAATTTTACAGTGTATTTCATGTTTCTCTATTTCTAATTTTGTAACGAAGAAATTCGCGAAAATACGTACAGACACATTTGGTTTGAAGAGAATAACAATTTTTAAGTGGATTTTTAAGGTTTTAGACGGATACATTAATTGGAGGCAAACAAATATGGACGATCATGGGGCACAATAACTCAAAGCACTTTTAAAAGTACACTGCTTGGCACAAAAACACTTCCTTCTATTTTAATTTCTTTTTTAATGATATATTAACATTTCTAACTTGAAAAAAATATTCTAACGAGAAGAAGCAGTTTGAGAATGTATGCTACAATAATTTGTATGGCTACAGTTAATTTACCGCTTACATAGTTACAGCAGATGAATAAAATTTTAAATTTTTTCAAGAGGAACGCCATTCATATTTGGCAGACCTCGTTTGAAATCTCTTTTGCCCGACTCGTTTTAATACAAGATGGATATGAAATTGTTTGGATGTTTTTATATTTGCATATGCGTTCGTTTATTGCGTACCTTCCGTAAGCAAACACATTCTATTGTACTTCGAACTATAGGAATATCCGTCGGCAAAATAACAACTCCTTCTTCACAAACGAAAACGCAGCCATCCGAGAATCACAACACCTGCGAGGCAAAGGACGCGAAGTTACTGAATAGATCGAAAAATTCAATGCGAGGCAGAATGTTCCACGGGTGTGTCTTAACGCGTCGCCGACTTCGGAGAATCATCGACGACATCAAAGGGAAATCTTCGAGGAAGGGCTACAGTTCCGGGGAAAAACACGCACCTGACGGATTTGCATCCTTGTAAGAAGTTTACGTTGTCGCGACGCTTCAACGAATTTTCCATCGTGCGGGGCCACGGAGCTCGAGAGACCTCGGTCGCCGAGGAGTGTACAGTGTTTACTGTATATATGTCGCAAACGCTTAGGGGATAAAAGTCGCAGAACTATCCCCATTACTGCAGGGGATACCCCTTGAGGGATCACGGAGCTCGAGAGACCTCGGTCGCTGAGGAGTGTACAGTGTTTGCTCTATATATGTCGCAAATGCCTAGGCGATAAAAGTCGCAGAACTATCCCCATTACTGCGGGGTATACCTCGTGAGGGGTCACGGAGTTCGAGAGACCTCCGTCGCCGAGGAGTGTACAGTGTTTACTGTATATATGTCGCAAACGCTTAGGCAATAAAAGTCGCAGAACTATCCCCACCACCGCAAGGTATACCCCGAGAGGGGCCACGGAGCTCAAGAGACCTCGGTTGCCGAGGAGTGTACAGTGTTTACTGTATATATGTCGCAAACGCTTAGGCGATAAAAGTCGCAGAACTATCCCTATTACTGTGGAGGATGCCCCGTGAGGGGCCAAGAAGTTCGAGAAATCTCGGTTGCCGAGGAGTGTACAGTATTTTCTCTATATATGTCGCAAACGCCTAGGCGATAAAAGTCGCAGAACTATCCCCACCACCACAAGGTATACCCCGAGAGGGGTCAAGTATCTCAAGAGACCTCGATCGCCGAGAAGTGACTCCTGGACGATACATGACGCTGACAAGACCCGTGTTGACATATATCGAGAATTCACTGTATACAGTCTTCTTTCGATACAAGGCAACAGCTCGAAGCGGCTATCGCCGTATTACGAGTGAACTTATTCATCTTGACATTGTTGTTGAGTGGGAGGGTTTCTTAGTCCTTACTAAACTTATAAATCTTAGTAAATTGTCCGATAGACTCCTGTGAAAATGTTATAATTTTCTGTATTGTATCTCAACCCACGCAGTCTTCATTTCGTACGCGTAATTCGTGTGCTGTTTAACATATGCATAGACGCCAGTCTCTGTCATAATTTTTATTCGCCCGACTTTTATGTAAATGCAGGCGGCTTTATTTGAGTCACGTTTTAAAACTGGTTGCCCGTTCGTTTCCGCGGAATTTATAGTAGCGCAAATTGCACCGCAGTGATTCATAATGATCGTAATGAACTATTTGGCGATGAACATTATTGGGGAAACGTACCGGAAAAACGAATAACCGGAAACGTTCTTGACGAACCGGTGCTGTTCGAACTGCGGAAATTCGTTCGATTAAAATCGTATCGGGCTTCTTCGAGATTCGAAATTAATTCGAGGATATTTCGCGACCGCAGGAAGGATCAGATACCTCGTGAAACTCTATTAGCATTTTGCTTAATTTAGCATCGCGAGGTTCGCCGGAAGCGTGCTCGGTAAGGGTAGTTCTAATTTCGTTGGGAGTAGCGGTGATGATGGTCCAGGAAAAATATTTGCTCCCGGATGGAAGCCGCGTTAAAAACAGTGTGAAATCGTAATGAACCCTTCCGTAAATATGGTCCTCATCTTTAAAGCTCTTAAAAGGTCACGGCTTACACCTGAAAGCGCCGACAGTGGGAATTGTATGACGCTGGTTCGCGGGAGCCTCGAATCTCTGATTAGGCAACTCCGCCCTTTCTTCAATATTTAACGAACATTTCCGCGTAGCTGGCTCACGCCGGATTCACCGGAAATATTTGTTCTAAGCAAGGATTGTTACACTTCTAATTGCGAGTTGACTCTACGCCGCATACCAGGCCTTCTGATAAAACCCTTTTCTCTCGAAGCTATTTTCACTAACCAGCATTCTTTCGTCGGATCTACAATATTTTCGGGGTGGCTTGGTTCTCCATGGTGGAGGGGGTGATTCTACGTGACAAAACAAGTAAAATATATACAGCAAATATTTCTCATTCCAGGCTTCGTTTCCGAGAAAATCGCGTGCGAGTTGTAAGAAGTTTTCCTTCGATATAAGACGACGGCTCCGGGACGCCTTTCGTCCTATTGCGGATGAGGTCCACGACGTGCTATTGGCTCGAGTGTTCCCTGAACTTTCAACCCATTTTGTTCCAAAATGCGAAGAAATTTTATACTAAAATTTTGATTTATTTACTTGTTTCTTACAGTACCGATAAAAGAATTGTTTCAAAACGGTTTCCGTCCAGCCGGAAATGCCCGGAACGATTATCTATTGGCCGACATTCCTTTACATCCCGGAACGTCTACGCTCGGTACGATATTATTGGTCACAGGTCTCGCCGTTTGCTATAATATAGTGTTATCTGACGGCAATAACTGGCCGATCGTAAACAGCAGTAAACCGGGGAATATATTCTTCAGGGCCGTGGGTCGCGAGCTGATCCATGAAATCGGCGCCTCCGCGGCGATTAATCGGGAGGGAGAACCTTTTTACGAGAATTCTTCGTTACAACGGGAATCGCGCGAGGCTCCGCATTTATTGCGTCGTAAATTCTTTCCTGTTATCTTTCCGTCAATTTCATTTCACTCAGAGTTTCCCCGCACACGATGCGTCCGATCCGCGCGGACGCGAGCTTTATGCATTCGTGCTATTTTTGATCTGCGATTCGGAATTGATCAAATGTTTAACGAAGTTTGGCAGAATCCCCGCATTTCCTATTCTAATTTCTATAAATTAGTCCGCGAGAATCCGTATCCGCAGAGAGATCAGCAGTCCGGAAATGGATTATACTATATTTGAAATTCCAATCGAGTTATCATTTAATCAAATGTCAGAATTCTTTTTAATACCGACTCCATTATGACCTTTGGACAGGAAGAACTCATCGTTAATACATTCCGATTTTTGTGTGCTGCATTTAGTAATATAAGAAATAAATCTAGGTGTTATTTAGGTGGGTATTTTAAGTGAACGTTTAAATCTCAAGTATAAGTCAATAGAGATTTAGATTTTTGGTATTTCATGGTATTATCAAAATGGCCTAAAACAATTAAATTATGTTCCACTGAATCTCATAGGTCGGTCCAATCTTACTTTGAACTGTTGGAACCGTTCCCGTGTTGTCATAAAATTTTGATCACTTTCAAAGTTGTCCGCTCGACACTGGGCAACCTCATCCGCAATACGTCGAACGTCGTCCCGAGACACCGTCTTGTATCGAAAGAAATGTACTGTACTTCTCTTTAAAGTCCAATTTTTCGTGACGATTTCAAACTTAATATAAAGAGAATATTAAATTTGTAGCAATTTCTTAGATACAAGCACGGTAATGTAAAAATTGTTTTAAATAATAGCAGAGTTTATAGTGTCATGATAGAGTGCAAAGGGTAGAACAGGTTTTAGTCAAGTTCAGAAATGATGCAACAATTTTTCTAGTATCTCAACTATCTTTTCAGAATGAGAAAAACGATGAAAAAGGGTAGAACAGGTTTTCGTCAAGCTCAGAAATGACGCAACAATTTTTCGAGTAACTCAACTAGGTTTTTAGAATGAGAAAAACGATGAAGAAGGGTAGAACATGTTTTAGTCAAGCTCAGAAAGGATGCAACAATTTTTCTAGTATCTCAACTATCTTTTCAGAATGAGAAAAACGATGAAAAAGTGTAGAACAGGTTTTAGTCAAGCTCAGAAATGACGCAACAATTTTTCGAGTAACTTAACTAGGTTTTTAGAATGTGAAAAACAATGAAGAAGGGTAGAACAGGTTTTAGTCAAGGTCAGAAATGATGCAACAATTTTCCTAGTATCTCAACTAGCTTTTCAGAATGAAAAGAACCATGAAAAAGGATAGAACAGGTTTTAATCAAGCTCAGAAACGACGCAACATTTTTTCTAGCATCTCAACTAGGTTTTCCGAATGAAAAAGAGCGATGTGTCATTCGGAAGATTTGCATGAAAGCGCGGCTACGTCGAGCGCGTCGAGTAATTCGAAAGAGAATCGCGTGTCGAATTTATTCGGACGGTGGAACCGTTTCGGGCAGCCATTTATAGTTTGACAAATCGACCAGGCTGTCTCGTGAAACATTTCCGGAACGGCTAACTGGTCCTCGAGCGGGCCGGTCGGAACTCGATTCCGAACTGCCATCGAGCGGCCGCCGGGAATCTTCGAAACAATTAATCCCGGTTTCGATGGATCGCTCACCTTCGGGGTGATGGGGCGCGTAGATGTTCAGGTAGAGGCAGTCCTCGCTCTGGTTCTTCAGATAGGGCAACAGCTTCTCCAGGTACTCGGTGCGGACCGATTTCATCTGGTCCTGCAGCTTCGGCAGCACTTGCGGGCAGACGGGGGCGAATTCCAGGGCTGGTCGTATTCCCCACCATGGTTCCGGTGATCTCGGGGGTGAGAACCTTAAGGATCCGACCGGCGACTCCGCGTACGGCACTCCTGGAACATCGAGTGGCGATCGTGATTGTCAATTGGTAATTGGTTTCGCACCGAGATGCTCCGGTCACCCTTCCGATCGAGTTCGAAAGGTTTCTCGATCTTCGCCCGGCAGTTTACCCTTGCATTTCGATCGAGCTTGCAAAGTAGATTGTCGCGGGGGGTGGACAAATTTTGTACGGTCAAACCTGTTCTTGTGCGATCCTTTTCTGATGCATATGAACCACCGCATGGAAAGAATTTTCTTTAATATGTCGGAAAATAATATTTATGAAGTTTCTGAGAATTTTCTCTGCGCGGTTTCTTTTGCGCGGGTCAATATCTACCGCACGAAAACAGATTTCACCGAAATAGCGATTCCACTTCGTAAACAACTATCGCGAAACTTTATTTTAACCCTAGGGTGGTTAAACAAATTTTCAATGTTTGGTCCTAAGAAAATTGAAGAAACATTGCACTTTCGGCTAAATAATTTTTGAAGAAAGCGACATTTCGAGATTAGCCCGCGTTAAAATCTGCAGGAGAAAATACGGTAATCAAAGGGATAAGAATTTTTGAGGGTAGCCGAGAAAATTATTTGTTATTTATATTAACCCTAGAGGGGTAGCACGAATTTTCGTAACGCCAGTGGTCTTGATATCACAAACCTTATTTCTCACTAAAAATGTCACTGGGTTGAAATAACATGAAACATATAATGCATTAATAAAAGTACAATGCAGAATAAAAGTACAATAATGGAAATTATTATATGTTCATGAATAAACGATCTCTCTTTCGGTTATGAGTAAATAAAGTCGGTCTGTGAGACCGGGCGCGAACACTATAGGGTTAAATCACTGTTACAAAGAACCGAAATCGCCAGCTTATGTCTTCCTCACCTAACAGCATGAATCCACTTTAAACAAATAAATTCTAGAAGAGTGTCTAAAATGTATCGCAGTATTTTCTTGCAGTAAAATATTGTTTTGAGGAAACTCCACAAATTTGAACGATCCCTTTCACGTTGGAGTAGATTACATTTTTCCAGTTTCACACGATTTTTCACATATTCTGTTTTCAGTGGAAACAGCAGCGTTCCGAATGAGAAGTTTAAATTTTCATGGAAAATTGCTTATAAAAATGTCTGCGGCAGAAAAAAGTTTCCGGTATTCCGTGAAAAGTTCATGTATCCGTTGAATTATGCAAACAGCAAGATTGTGCCAAAAGAGGTTAACCAGATGAAAATTGCGGAAGATATTTACGCCCGGAGTTTTTATAATTTCTTTCGAGAAAACAAGCTTGAAAGTTTTTAATTTGTTGCTTCAGCGCACCGAGACGAGGTCGCTAAATTGGCAGAAAATCCATGAAATAGTCAGAAGTTTCAATATCGACTGACAGAATATTATTCTTAGAACTTAGAAAACTCTGAAAACACGGATTTTTTTTTTTCGAGAGTGACCTAACCACCCCGGAGCACAGGGATCCGCGTTTTTCCCGAATTTTTCAGTGTTTTCCATTTTTTATGGCCAGGATTTACAACAAAATGATTGGAGGTGGAAAAAAATCTCTAGCTTGTGTCCCAATACCATATCTCAATTTTTTTTCAGGATTTTCACGGGCAATTAAATAGGAAAAGTGGATTAAAAATCGATAAACCGATGTTTCCCTGTAACTACCCTTCCGACGAAAGTAGAGGGTAGAAGCTCGGCACAAAACGTTTTTGGTTGATAAGCCATCGAGTGGATCATCCATCTTTTAATTCGGTCAGGGACATTTTCGACGTGCTCATCCAACAACAGCTATCCTTCCCAGGTTTTTACTTTTCCTGTAATCCCTGTTAACCCTTCCGGCACTACAATTCAGGGGCTATTCACCGACATAATCCCCTGTCGATGCCCTAACCGTGAAGCTCGATATTGCCCGGGACCCATCATTTCCCAAATAAATTGGAAAATGTCCAGTTCCCTCGAAACATCCTTTAACGTAATTATTAGAATTCCGAAGTGTATGAATTTTCATTTAATTTCGCGTAGACTGAAAGAATATAAACGGAGAATTCAATTTTTCCTTCCCCAAAATATACCAAAAAGGTATATCCACACTTTCCCCCCTTGGGTGAAAAACGAAGTTTGAAACTAATATGAGCCTGGAACAATACCTCAAAGATTTGACAGATCCTACGGTATTTCAATCGCTGCATGCAGAGATTCTAAATAGTGATCAATTACCAATTAGTATACACACGGAGGGCTCTAAAACAAAAAATGGTACACGATGTTCGACTGTAACGAATTTTTATCTAACTAAATAATGTCTGCTCAGTTTTCGGTAGCGAGACCCAAGCTTTTTTCAAGGCACTAGAAGTAATCTAAAAGTCCACTGGGAATAAATTCACAATTTTTACAGACTCAAAGAGTGCTAGTATGGCCATTGAAGATTTGGAAACTACCGATGAATGTACACAGGAAACGCAAGAAAGTTATAACTCGGCGGTTGAAACCGGCAAATCTATTACTCTTTGCTGGATTCCATCGCATATGGGTATACAAGGTAATGAAAACGCTGATGGAGCAGCCAAATTAGCAGCCTGCAACGCAAAAATGAAACAAATCACCCATTATACCAGACTAAAAGATCCCAAATACCACCTAAATGAAATTTTTAGGAAACAGGTATTTGACAAAATTAAAAGGAATTATATACAAAAATATCATAACGAAGGAGCGGATTTTGAATGTCATAAATTTCCAAGTTCAGTAGATCGTCCGACTCAAACTTCAATTTCTAGAATCAGAATTGGCCACTGAGAAATAACCCATTCATTTCTGTCAAATAAGAAAGAAAACACGACCTGCAAATATGTAAAATATATTGTAAGAAAATGTACCGTGTTGCTAATGAACTTTAACGTCGAAGCAACATCAAACAAATAAACGAAAAAGAAAAACACATAAACAGTTTTTCCGCTCGAACGCATCATCGTGCGTGCGGGTGTTCGCCGTCGGAGTCATCAGTGACTCGAGCAGGATATACGGGGGGTTAATTACGTAACTAGTTATCTCGGAAATAAGAGATACACGACGTACCGGTTTTACCGGCTCCTAAAACAGGGAATTACGAGGGTAGTTCGATAACGGCCGATATCTCGAGGAGGGTTCTTAATTATCCCCGGCGAGGCTGAAAAACTCGAGACAACAGCTGGGCGAGGTCGGCCGTCGAACGGCCCCATTTAACTTCTCGGGGATGGCCAATCAAAGTTTTTCAAGGTCGTTCCAATTTCGACGCGAGCGATCCATACGTTTTTAATCCGGCCGCGACGCCTCCTCCGCCGCCTCCGACGCCTCCGACGCCTCCGAATCAAGCCTTTCGATTTGCGCCACCCACTCAGACAAGCCGCGATTTAATATTTTACGTAGAAGCCTGCTGCTCTCGGACCCCGGGAATCCAATTTACCCGGGAATTGGATAAAATGGATCGGCCGGGATCCTTTCCGCCAAGGTGGAGCGTGTTAACACGGACGCCGGACCGAGCCCGATCAATTTAATCGATCCAACACCGAGCCCAATAAAACTTTACGGTGATTGGCTGCGCGACGGTTCGCGCCGGTTCCCGTCGGATCATCTTTCCGGGGGGGAGTGGGGGTTGGGGGGTGGAGAGGAGGAGTAACGCTCTTTTTCGAGAACAATGAAGCTCTTTCGACCGATCGGAGAACGCCGGCTGACATATTGAATACCGAATACAGACGCGTCCCTTCCCCGCCGTGAATGCGAAGCAGCCTATTTCCACCCCTTCCACCCCCCCGCCCCGATCGCATTCTTCGCCAGGCACACATCGGAACTGCCTAAGTGTCGCGATGTCTGCCGCATAGGATGAAAATATGATATCTCGCAGAGCGCGTGTCCTCGATACGCGCTTATCCCGCTCAGTCTCCGCGTGCTCCGCACGTTTGCCGGAACTTTTATTCGGGCCCGGACGAAATGATACGACCGTACGTCTGACGTATTTGAATAGTTCGTTGTCGTTGAAACGAGGAGACAAGTAGCGATTACGAAGTTTGTCAGGTACGCAAATTTCTCGTAGATATCTTTAATATTTTCTTTCTTTCATTTATTTGTTTAATGCTGCTTCAACGTCAAAGGTCATCAGCAACACGGTACATTTTCTTACAATATATTATACGTATTTGTATACTTGATATACTTAGCAAGACCGGAGATATACTTCTTAGAACTTAACAGAATAGGTAAGGATCTAGGCAACTTAGCATTTTTCCTTTCATTCTCATATTTTTTGCATTCTATTATTAGGTGATTTATGCTAACTGTTACTTTACATTTATCGCAGATCGTGTTTTCTTTCTTATTTAACAAAAATGAATGTGTTATTTCTGAGTGCTCAATTCTGATTCTAGAAATTGAAGTTTGAGTCGGACGATCTACTGGACTTGGAAATTTATGCCATTCAAAATCCACTCCTCCATTATGATATTTTGATATCGCCGTATTGCGGATGGACCTATTCTTATTTTTTTACTAATCCTTATTATTGTTATTTTTCCTTAACACTTTCACGTCGGCACGGTTCACAAAAATGTTCTTCTCTGTCGCCGGAACTTATTGCAGAGTTGTCCATGAAAATGTACAAACATAAAATATAAAATTCATTACAACATAATAAACTTGGCTGGTTTTTATTAAGTGATACGTGTAACGGGATAAGGGATGCAAATGGCACCACGTTGGTGTCACCAGACACGAAAGTGTTAACCCTTAGCACTCGAATGGCTACCGTAAGGCGCCACTAAAAATTGCTGTATCGTTACTCAAAATATTTTTCACATTATTAAATTTGTTTGTATCTAATAAATTACTAAACATTTCAGTACTCTACGAGTAAATTGCACCATTTTCGTATTTATAATATGCAAAAATATATATACAACAATATATACATTCTAGGTCGGAAGAAATGTTTCGTTCCAGGGCTAAAATGGCTTCGAGTGTAAAAGGTTAATAGGTCTTGATAAACCGTTTATTTGTACTTAAATAAAATGCAGAGAAAAACCAAAGTTCTGAAAAAAAACCCTCGAGTCTAATAACGGAGGGTGGAGAGTCAACGATGGAAAAACTTGTGTCCGACTATATCCAGTGTTGAACCACTCAATAATTTAAGACTGACAAGAAAGTTCCGGGGACACAGTTACTTTCAAACAAATATCGGCCGCTCCGAGTGCCCAGCTGCGCTCTCCGTTCGGTATTCGAGGGGCTCCTATGGAAAGAACCTGTAGCGTAACTTCATTACGAATCAATACATGCCTCGTTGCTTCCGTTTTGCCTTTGAACTCGCTGTTTACATTACGGGCCCGTGCCGCCTCCCGCCGTGCGGAAGAAATTGATTTAAGCTTTGTGTTCGGTAGAAGCGGGATCCCTGATTACTACAAGGATTCAACAATCCATTGGAGAGATGGCCGAAAGGTAGAAGGCACGGCAGAGTTCATGTAATTGAAGGCTCCGTGCCGGATTTCCATGCGCCGATCGCAACACAGAGGCCAAAGCTCGTAATTCGCACAAATAAGCGTTTCTGTCTTTCTTTCTTTCTTTTTTTTTTTTGTATCCGTGAAACGAGAATTTTATCGGTCACGGTTGAAATATCTCTTTTAATATTTTCAACCTCGCCAAACATTCCGATCGCGAAAGCATAATTGTAGTGATTTTCCGGGCATTGATAACATCTAGCAGTTCATTGTAAATTAGTACTACACACCGTGGATTTTCTGCGTTCGTGGGATTCGCAGCTTTTTGAAATTCAGCTCAATGAAATATTTAACACGCTCGCTGCCGGACCAGTATAAAAATCTGCTATTCCCATAAAAGTTATTCGTTCAGCAAAACGTGAATTAAATATTTCAGATAGGTGTATTACAGCGATTACTCTTTCAGCCCGCTTCTAGCTCCGCGAATTTCAGCCTGGTGATCTGAATATGGCGGCGGAAAAATTAATTTTTAACCGTTTACAGATAACTGTGAATTAAAAATATTTTTGATCGATCCTAGTTACTGTATACAGGGTGTTTCTCGAGCATCTACAATATCTCGCTTGATTTTTATCATAGAGAAAAATGTCAAAGGAAAACAAGGTTATATTTTTGGAGATTTCAAGGTGATCGAATTTTTTTTTAAACGAAATAATATATTGTTGTTATCGCTATATGGTAGCCAAGGTCAATACAAATCCAAACACCTGTAATATTATGACCTTCACGTGACCTTGATTATGAGAAATTGATAAAAGTAGGGCACTTGATGTAAACAGTGAAATAACGATGTAATGTGTGGTGCGTGATCGTTGGTGATAACAAACTCAAGGTCACGCGAAGGTCACAATATCACAGGTCGTTGGATTCGTCTCTATCTCGGCTATCATACAGCGATAATAAAAACATATCGTTCCATGTAAGAAATCCTCGAAGACGTTGAAATCTCAAAAAATGTTACCTTGAAAAAATATTTTCCCCATCATAATATTTGCCTCTCACAATGTTTTCCAAAACCACACAAATTCGTGTTACGAAACAGAATTTTTCCCTTCCCAGCGTTGTTGCTTTCTTCGCGAGAAACAAATTAAAAATTATAACGAGACTAATAAGATTGCAAACACCGCACTAGATTGTCCTCTGAAATTTTCTTCCGTCATGAAAAACAAGCGAGATATTTTAGAGGCTCAAGTTAGGTGAAACACTCATAGCGAAGCCAAATATTGAAGCTTGTCTTAGTATTCATTCCTGTTGGAATTTATTCCATAAATGTAGAACAAAATCAATCTATTATTTCTTCAAAATTATTTCGTATTTTATAATAGTTTGGTTTTCTTTAATACCCATACTTCCAATAATTCCTTTTTCAAAAATTGCAATCTACATATTTAGTATTAACGAACATTGTTATCGTATTCACTTGTATTATTATTCAATTCTTTTTGTTCTATCTCTGTATTCTATATTACTGTACCCGCTTATATTATTCCTGTAAAGCAGAATAAACCCAGAAGGGTATCAAATGCTTAACAATTAAAAAAAAAGTGAAATTTTCAGCATGGATATAATTGCAAACGTCGGGGTAGGTTTTATTACCCTAGACCCTAACATCTGCAGGCGGTCAACCCTAACACGTTGCGATGCGAATCGCGTGCTGCTATATAGTTTTTCTAGAAAAATTAAAGATCTGTTTGTCACGAGGCGTAGTCGCGAGGAAACAGCGGCGAGCAGAAGCGCGGTCGAGCGTTCTTCGGCGCCGAAGAATGTCAGCGGCTCCCGCGGAACTCGGGAGAGCCGCCGGGCCGCGCGGAGCGTGTGCGAGCGTGTTGTGCGCGCGCGACGCTCTCTCGCGCAGGGAGGAAGAGAGCGGGCACGCGTCTATTCCGAAAATAGCGGCGCGCGGCTCTCGTTTTCGGTGGCTTTGACGTATCGGGAGTCCCGAAAGCGCGGATACGTCGCGGTAACGCGAACGGCCGAAAGCTGATGCAGCCGCGAGGGGAAAGTTTCGCCGAGCGGGGGGCCAAAGTTCACCGTATCGGCGCACGGAAACCGGGCGTGTTATCGTCCCTCCCTGGACCGCGGGGTTACATCGGGGCGGAGGGACGGGGGCTGCCGGTGATTGGGCCCCACGAACTTCCGAACTTGCTGCTCGGGATGATTGTGAGCGGATTTCTATGGCTGTGATTGACTCCGCCGCCGGGTTTAAGGACGTATTTCGGGAGAATTTTCTGCGCGCCGGTCCATCCTCGAGAGAGAGAGAGATTCTCATCGCCGGTGGACAATTTTTCGGGATACAACTTGTTGTCAGGAATTAATTGATACTAGAACGACGGAGCAATAAATGCGACTGACGCTTTGTAACACAGTGACAAGACTGTGCCCATTAAGACTTCATACAACTTATATTGTAATACGAGCTTCAGTAATATGAGCTTTTGTAATATGAGCTTTCAGTAATTGTAAAAGAAAAAATTGGGAACCAGTCATTTTGACTGCTCCGGTCAGGAATTAACCTACTTGACACTAGAACGACGAAGCAATAAATGCGACTGACGCTTTGTAACACAGTGACAAGACTGTGCCCATTCAGACTTCATACAACTTTTATTGTAATACGAGCTTCAGTAATATGAGCTTTTGTAATATGAGCTTTCAGTAATTGTAAATGAAAAAATTGGGAACCAGTCATTTTGACTGTTCCGGTCGTTCTAGCGATAATGCTTTTGAATTTATTATCATATCCATTTCCATAAAAAGTGGCTTGGACAACTCCAAAGCAGAGGCACGTGTACCCTCGTCCGTAATACGACGAAAGCCGCACCGAACCGTCGCACAGTGGTCCCAATCGACGAATTAGGAGGAAAAGATACTAAAATCATTTTTTCTGTTGACCAGAATACCATTATTTATATATGTTTTCATTCTAAATTGCATGAGACCATAACGAAGTCGACTTACAACAGCACTTTCAATCGTTTGCAACTCGTAAACGAATTATCCAAAATTCGTGAAATTTTCTGCATGGATGTAATTTATTCGAGCGAACAAAACGGATGTTTCAAATTTTCAATACTCAGATAAAGAAAGTTGG
>CM052129.1:1309709-1339790 GCA_028454255.1 Halictus ligatus
GAGTGTCATTCTTGCTTAAAAATAGTTTGATTTAGTAACATTTAGTAGCTTTCCACTCCAAAACAAAACGTGGACAAGCTTACAAAAGAAACTAGTACCATGTATATCAATATGTATTAATATATCAAGAAAAAATTAGGAACCAATCATTTTGATTCCTCCCGTCGTTGCGTCCAACGTACATCTATTTCTACGAACATTTCAACAAAAATCGAAAATTCTAGTGGTTCACAGATCCCGCGTTAACAGGCCGGGTAAACAAGTACATACGTAAAAGATTATTTTCACTATTTTATCAAGTCTCTCGACCGAGTATTTCTGAAACGTTCACTCCGCGTACACCTGCTAAATTAATCCGTCTGGCTTTCCAGAAAAGCTGAACTGGTTCGGCACGCTTTACGAAAAATGTGTTCAAAGGTTTTTCGAGCACTCACGCGGGGGTCGGCTATCATTTCCGAAACACGGTTAGAGTCGGTGGTCAGCACGTTGCACAGACGTCGAGCGGAAGCTTTCGCCGAAAATTCGCTGCTCGATCGCGGCAAAAAGCTTGCGCACGGAGGTGGCGGTTCGCTGTCGATCATCTCCCATTCGGCGTTCTATTCATCGAGCGGGTGTCACGAATCGCGTGGGAACGGCTCACCGCGAAAACTTTCTGATCATTGTATCCCGGGGGGGTGGGACACGGGATCGGGGAAACGTGTAACTCACCGAGGAACACGTCGACGGGCTGGAGCTCATGATTGGTCCTCGGCTGGACGACCATGCCGCGCAGCAGTCCCTGTTTCACCTTCACCTGCCTGGACGGTGGCTCGAAGAACTCGTGGGACCTGGAGTAGTGGCCATATTGAGCCCTGGCCGGGTACAGGTCGCGGTGCTCCGTCAGGATCTGGGTGCAGGCCAAAAGCAGGAGACCCACCAGCTCGAGTCGCAGCATCCTCGACATTTGTTTGGTCGTTCGATGGCCGGAAAGCGTGGCAATGAATTCTCGCGGGCCGCGTCGCCTCGCGAAGCCTCGGACTGCTCCACGGAGAGTCAGAGGGACCGGAGACCTCGGGGCCGAGGTAAAAATAATTTTTCACCGCTTCTTCCGTCGCCGCGCCGGATGCAACCGGCGAGGGAAGAAGTTTTCACCGTTATCGTTCCCCCGGCGGGCTGCGGGCGCGTCACGGGCACGACACTGTTTCGAGGGTCCACTCGGTCGAGGAAAGGGCGCGCCCTACGCCTCTTTCTCCTTCTCCGTCTATGTCTCTTTCTCCTCGGCCCGTGCCAAGATCGTTCCACAGTTCACTTTTGGCACCACGTGGCGCGCGTGGCTCACATTTTCGACGCCCGACTTCCTGCTCGCCTTCGCTCGGACACGCTGCCAACCTCCGCGATATCACATTGTCACGGTCCTCTGCCGGTCCTCCGGACGCTGCGCGAGCGCACGGTTAAATTTACATCGCACACTGGTCCCAATCGGTAAATTGATCGTTCATTTCTCATTCATTTATCGTATACTGTACACGGTCGAAAACTACGTTATTGCATCGTTAGTTGGACGCGGCGCTGCCCGAGTACGTCGTCGTCGTTGTAATTTATTCGACTGGTTCGAAGCAAAGCGGCATCCTCAGCATTTATGGGAACGCGTAACTCCCTCGACAAGGTGTATCTCGTCGCGGCACTTAGCGGGGCCTGTCAAGAACGCGAAAATACGCGTCGGACGACGAGCATGTTGACGCGATTACACCTAACAAGGGCCTGATATTGCAGCCGGCAACGTACAACCCGGTGATCACGATGAAGACGTTGTTATCGGTTTCTCGAGCACGATACGCGACCCGACGCACGGTGGTCCTAATCGATGAATTAGGAGGGAAAGAGTTCAAAATTAAAGCTAAAGAGAAACACGTATCAGTGAATCTTTTATGTACTACACATCCCACGGAGACGCAAAGTGACCTCTGGCATTAGTCTCATTATCAATGACACATCCCCGAGCGACGCTCCCTTCCTCGGACCCTCAAGCTTCGTCCGCGGGCTTCGCGAATCTGTAAAACGTTTCCCAGAATCTCCTCGACAATTGTTTAGAAAAGGGTCCTCCGCGACCTAGACAAAATATTTCAAAATAAAGATCAGTGAAGAGATCTCTTTCCTAGAGGGAACTCGATCCGAGTGATCACTTTACATTAGAAGAATAACAAGATTTTACCCAATTTTTGGTATATGCCCCCAAGGAAATATGTATATTCGATGAATAAAATTTTCCTTCGATATAAGACGACGTACAGTGGTTCTAATCGATGAATTAGGAGGAAGAAAGTTCAAAATTAAAGTTAAAGAAAAACACGTATCAGTGAATTTTTCATGTACCATACATCCCACAGAGACGCAAAGTGACATGAAACAAATGACGAACGCAAATATCGCGTCGCAATGCATAATTGTTTTAGGTTACTCGATATGTTTTAGGTTCCGATGACCTGGCATTAAAAATACTTTTATATTCATAATAATATGAATTCCACAGTTGAAGGTAGACATAAAACTACAAATTTATTTCGATTTAGTGACTCGTATTATTATTTCTACTTCGGGACAATTCTTCAAACAAGAAGTGCAAATATTAAAATAACTTTTTACTAAAAGTTACTTTTCTATACAGGGTGCGGCGCAAATTAGTCCCCTCGATTTTTCAACCCCCTCGGGTGGTCGGACAGAAAAGTGTTTCGCACCAAAGTGAATCAGTATTTAACCGACAAGAAATTGCAATGTTTTAAACTTAAAAAAAAATCGAATTTCAACAAAAAAAATCAAGGTCGCTGTCATACCTTTTAATATAACTGGATATTTTTAATTTCATAATATTGTAGGCGACGTAGAAAGAAATCAACGACCTGCTACACGATGACTTTCAAATGACCTTGAAGCAAAATATCGCCATGAATCAATTGCCAGAATATTCGAAATATTTCGACGGTACGTAACAGCAACACCTCGCATTCAGAGGTAAACAAAGAACGTAATATCATTTGATGATAAATGTCGCGGAATTATCCCCACTACCCCGGAGGGAGGGGGTATAACTCAGCCTCGGTATGTCTCCACGACCCTGACAAGACTCGTGTTGTTGACATACATCGAGAATTCACTGTATAACTTTTCCCGCGCAGTATTGTATATGACATTGTTGAATCTCCCGAGTAAATCGTAACGCGTACTGTACAAGAAAACGATTTGTATGGTTTGGAAACGAGATTGTTTACATAGATTGTGTTCGGAGATGGATTCGCCGAGCTCGGGACGATCGGGGCTCGTGTAAATTTAACCGTGCAGATTTTATGTGTGTTCAACCTCGCAACCACTGTGTTCAGCCTCGATGTTTAACTTTCCGCCAGGAGACTATTATTCCTCCGCTTAAGACAGACACTCCGATCACTATTCTTGGGTATGACTGGTTACGAGGTACACTCGCGGACCAAATCGTCACTGTTCCACGACACCGCGTCCGGACGAATCGGGTTCGCAGTCGGAAGATCGAATAAAGTGATAGCAGCGCAGCTGAAAGTTTACGGTTTCACGGTGGAGGGGGGTTTTCGGATGCACTGCGGTCGCTTTAAATACACGGTCGAGTGGGAAAGTATTCGAATGCTCGCGCTTACGGCTTTCAAATAGAGAAAACTGTGCGTCGCCGTTCAACCGTTCGGAAACTAATGACACTAATCATGATGGAATCAGCTAGGAAAATTATATAATAATTATAAGACATGCCTGAGAAAGACTAAACCCTTCCCATGCATCAAACACATTATTTTAATATTTCTGTCTAATTATAATTTAATCATTTAACCCCTTTGCACTCGAAGCTGTTTTAACTCCAAAACGAAACATTTCTTCTGACCTAGAATATTTCTCTTCTAGATATATATATATTTTTTTTTATGTAAAGCTTGCGAAAATTGTGAAATTTACTCGTACAATACCGAAGTGTTTAGTGATTTATTAAATTCAAGCAAATGTAATAATGTGAAAAGTATTTTGAATGATGGTACAGCAATTTTTAGTAGTGGCTTACAGTCACCATTTGTGTGAAAAGGGTTAATGCACCCACATTGCAAATACAACTGTGTAAATTCAAAGTCAGTGAAATGTTGCAAGTTGAATGGCGAAAAATCGATGAAAATGTCCATCGAAGTTTGACCCCTCTCGTAGCATTAACTGTTAATATAATTCGCATGACGCACAGCAACGAGAAGCTCGTCAGGAATTCAATTAATAAGGCACCCACCAAAATTCCACTCAAATGAATGGAATTCTGATCATATTCTTTCGGCATTCCTCTCTCGGTGCAAATAATACCTCTTCTCGTCTACCGAAAGATGCTCCAAATGACGGCGAATTTTATGGAAGGAATGCCAATGAGGTTCATAAACTGTGTACGTTTCCGTAATTTGCCAGAGACGTCATCCAATTCGAAGTTGCCGATCGCAAATGGTGCTTGGCACGCCTGTAGACATCGAAAAATATTCGGCACGTATTTTTTTGCGGCCGCCCCTTTTCACGTTTCAAGGATATTCCCGGAAGATGGGTTCGCAGCAAATTCGAGCACATAATCACTAGACTGCGGCTTCTATGCATTTACGACAAGAATGAGCAATTTGAAGCAGTTGAAGTGTTTGTGTAAGCTTGTCAGCATTATTAAACGAGGAAAGGAATTTTTACTTGGCCCCTGTTACTTGTAAATGTGGCGAACAATTTTTATTTTGCACAAAGACCCGCGGTCTAATATTAGGTTTCGTTTCTCTATTTCTCTTTCAGTCCCAATTCTCAGAACGTGCCCGACACAGATCTACAGAAAATATTTCAAAAATTTTAAATATAGATCTGTATAAAAAGAATTTTTTAAATTCGGACCGGTTTGCAATCTTTTCAAAAAATTGTCTATAGTAAACTGATCGTTCCAACTTCTCAGAAAAATGCAAGCCCGATAAATTAACCCTTTGCGCTCGTCGCTATTTTCATTCTAAAACTAAATTTTTCTTCCGTCTTAGAACGTTTTCATTTTATTCATAGGAAACCGATCCGATTTCCATATATAATGTTTAAACGTTTCGTAATCACAAATATTGTGTAATATTTTATGTAATTTCTTCGACATAAGGCCACAACAATTTTTAGTCGTACTTCAGAGTCACCACTCGAGTTTAAAGGGTTAAACGAGTTATTGTATTTTCGAGAGTGCGCGAATATTAACACTAGGTTTAAAATGACGGGTTCTAATATTTTTAATTTAAAATTATTGAGATTGCAAGCATGCATAAATGAGAAATTATTTAACAGATTTATTTCTTCGGGCATATGTTACTTTAAAGATATTGTTAAAACTGTGGTTACCACGTTCTTGTTATTTTCATAAAGCAATGTAGAATGGCCACTTTCAGTGCTCCGTAAACCTAGTGTTGATACTGTAAAAAATGGCGTCCTGGAGAGACTGTCGATTGGTTGAAATTTTTCTGCCGTCCGGGGGGTTAATTGATATCCTTGCGAGCAAATAACTAATTGTAAGTGAAACAGAGTGCACGGAGTTCCGAGTGCATACGATGCGCTCGTTCGAGGTCGTGAACAGAAGCCCGATGCTCGCGCGAGCCGGGAGGCTTCGAAACCCGCAGCGGTTTCTGTTTCGTGCTAGCTTCGGTGACGATTCGAAGGCGAGAGGGCCCTCCGCTCTGTCCTCCAGCGGGGATATTCTTGGTCCGCGCAAGGGTGAACGGACGTAACGCCTGCGAGCCGAGAGAACGAGAGAGAAAGCGGGAGAAAGCGAGCGGTGCGTGCACACTCTATTTTCGACCCAAATAGAACGCCGCTGCTGTTGATAAACTTCGGCTCTGGTTCGAGCCAGAACCCGCTGCCTCCCCTACCACTTCTACACGGGGCAGCAGATCTTCGCTCCGTTCGGATTTATGCGACCGTGTTATGACCCCCTCCCCCCCGGAACGTTTATCTCATCTACGCGTCTCGTTCCTTAAATATTGAACTTCTCCGCCGCTCAAAAATGTATCTTCTATTCGAGGCAGTTCATAAAACCTTGGAGGAGAGGAGCCGAGGCGTAAGCTTTATTATGCTATTCCTCGTATCGTTATAGTCTCCGCTAACAGACATCAAAACTTTCTTTACGGCAATCCTGAGAAATTACACTGTACAGGCCTAACACCCGTCCTACAGAGCATTCAAGACGACCATTTCGTGTTACTCTATAAAAGTAACAAGAAGTTGTTATCATTTACGTCTAAAGAAATATATTTATTAGATAATTCGCAATAAAATTTCGATGTAATTATTCCTAAAAAAATTGTACCAGGTACAGTGTACTGCGATTGCTTTTAAATTAAATTTCTTTATATTTATTTGCAGTGTTACTACATTAAAATTATTCGAGCCACAACAGATAAGTGATATGTACGTTTTCTTCTCTTAACGCTTTGACTGCCAAAGTGGAAACCTCAAAAATTCCATAAAATCGAAGTAAGTTATTGAATGAAATAAAAATTCAAAAAATTAAATGTATGATCTCGAGTAGTCCAACAACTTTCTTGCAATTCACAGATCCTAATCAAATTTGGTACGGTGAATATATTAACAGTAGAACGACCGAGCAATAAATGCGACTGACGTATATTGCTTTGTAACAGTGACAAGACTGTGCCTAATCAAACTTCATACAACTTTTATTGTAATATGAGCTTCAATGAAGAGGTTCATTAAACAAATTTCCGATGAACCAATTAGGACATCACAAGATGGCTGCCGCTAAGAGATTCTCTTAATTTCGAGAGATTTAGTGTTCGTATCAAAGACATGTACAAACACGGTGGTATGCCTTTTTAATTGATTACTTACTTATTTAACTAGGTTTACGGAACCCGTCAAAATGGCGGTTCCTAATATTTTTAATTCACGGTTGTTGCGATTGTAATAGACGTATCCACGAGGAATTGTTCAATAAATCTTTGTACTCATACCGCTTAAAAAATGGCGAAATATTTGTATAGATATATTCTTGTTATTTTTACAAAGTAATGTAAAATAGTCGCTTTTAGTGGCCCGTAAGCCTAGCGTTGAGACGTAAAATGTCTAGAAAAAAAGGCACAGCGTAACATAGCGTGACAGTCAAGGCCAAATGCCTGCCGGCCCCCTTGAGCAAAGTTTCCCGGCTGTTAATTTCGCAGTGGCCCCCTCCCCTCGGCCGAGGGTAATTGTCGCGGCATAATAATCAGTAGCCAAAAATCGTGCCTGGTGCCGGCTTTAGAAATGCGTCGGGGGTACACAGGCCGACCCGGAAGAGTTTCAATTTAGCCCATTCACGTTCCTCACAAAGCAGCCATCAAAAGAGCTTCCGCTCTCGCCGTGGAAAATCATTCAACGAAATTTACAGGGGGTGGCGGTGGCGGTGGCGGTGGGGGGTGTGGAAAAAAGCGTTGCACGCGCGCGTGAAACGGCAAACCGGATTACGCGGCGCGATATAAAACCGGAGGGGCGAGGCGGGGGGGTCGTTTTAACGCGCGCTTAAAAGCGGTCAATAGCGTTAAATTATGAATACCCGTAATTTGCATCGCGACTAATTGTCGCGTGGGAACAACCCGCCATTTTATGGCCCGTCCCGGCCGTTCTTTTTTCTCTCCGCGCCGCCGCGGACCTTTTGAAAGGGAACCGACCGACGACAAAAAGAAGAAAAAAAAAGGACAGAGAAGAAGAAGAGAGAAAAAAAAGGAAAGAATATCATAACCCGCGGGAACCGCACCGCTTCGACAAAGTATCGCCCGGGTACGTGACGCGTTTATCGATATTCCCGACGCGATTTACACGCAGACGAGCCGCGCGTTACGTCTCGAACAAGGAATTTTCGCTCCTCCGACCGGAAACTATAGCGCGTTCGCCCGCTCTGTCCGCGGTTTATCGAAAATTCCGGCCGACCTCCGCACGGTCACCGCATTCGACGATTTTTCGACGCGGGAAACCATCGGCGATCACCGCGTTCATCTTTCACGGGTAAAATCGCTTCGAGAGGGAGAGAGAGAGAGAGATAGCATGGTAAACGTCGCTCTCGAGAGGAGGATGTTGAACTTTTGGCTGCCCTTGCGAGCTTCCAACGCCGCGGATATTCTTGGACCCGGTTCTACCGGATCCGCTTTCGATATTCGGGAATAGGACGCGAGAGAGAGCAGCGGACATCGTACGAATGCTTCTTCTCCCTCCCCCAATTTCCTTCTTCGGGGACCCCACGCGAGGACTGAAAATTTGGTATCGAACCAACGAAATTTGCATTCGCATTTAGAAGTTGCGAAGCTGGTTGCGCGACTGGTTGTTAACCACTTACGCTGTGCCACAGACGAGTCATCTCGCAACCGACCTACAAACGAAACTTCTTCGCGAGACAACTCGTCTGTGGTTATTGTACGCATGGTATTTCGTCGCGAGATAACTCGTGCGTGGTTGAATAAATTGCGGTGCTTTCGAACCGTGCGTTCGTCTTACTGGACTTGTCAACGGCGGGGAAACCGAGAGTATTTTAAGCAACCTTCGCCGCGTCCTTCGAGCATCGCACCTCAGTGTCTCAGCGCACGATGTGGTTTGTAGAACGTCGAACGAGTTCGCGCGAGCTTGCACGACCGTTTCCGGCCCCGTTCGGCCGGGCTTTCCGCGAGAAATCCTCGAAGACGTTGAGCACACGACGCCGAGGAACACCGCGTTCGCGAGACTCAGCTTCGCCCCGATGAAACTCGCGAGTCTACTGAGTCCGTGAGTGCTAAAATTAAATCGAGAACGCGCCGAGGAGGAAGCGCCGCCGGGCGGCTGTGTTTCGGAGCCGAGACTTTTATTTTCGGACGAAACGTGTCTCCCGATTGGTCGACGGGGGCCCCGTCTTCCGAGCAACCGAGTCACGTAGCCCCGGAGAAATTGTTTACGGGATCGACGTCCCCGTCGATCGAGAGGATCCCGCGACGCCGCTGCTGATCGAAGGTGGAAGCCTGTTCTCTGTTGTTACCTTCAGAGTTCTGTGTTTGTTGCTCTGGAACAAAAGCCTTTTTGTGAAAGCTGCGATAACATTATACGAATTTATTTAGTCGCGGTGTAATTGTTAAATTGCTAATCTTTGTATCAATTTCATGGCAGCTTGTTTTCTAAAAATTCGAATAATCTGCAGTACGCGTTATTTGTCTAGAATTTTCTGTTGCGCGAACGTGCTGCAGAAATTGGATAATTCTTTGAAAAAACGGCGACGTCAACGGGAGAGCCGAATATCCTCGTTGTCAGACAGCCCCGAAAGAATTCATCCTTTGATCGAAGACAATTTAATTTCGCTTAATTCTCGCGGAACAGGCAGACTCCTTTCTTTCGGGGTCTGAACGGACAAAGTTAAACATTTTATCTCTAATGAAATTAGTATGTACAGCCCCGCGGGGGGTCGGAAGTGTTTGGATTAAATGAAACACCGGCTCCCGGAGACCGTGTTTATTGAGATTAAGATAATTGGAGTGCGTAGAAGGGGGGAATCGAGTGCGCGTAGTCGGCCGGATTAGGTATCTGTTGGCAAAACGAGACTGAAAAGAGAGGAATTCTGCATAAAAAGATAAGTCGAAAATGCAAAATAAAATGTTCACATGGGAGACTTTGTTTCCGACAGAAATTGTCATTTCTTCGCCTTCAAGGTGATTACAAGGTCATGGTATACTAGGTTGTTGAATTCGTCTTGACACGGGCTGCAATGCTGTTCAGTCAAAAAGACGGCGACCTTGACAATACTATAAAAAAACAATGTTTTTCGAACTTTCTTTTATTGCAATATATCGCCAATCGAAAACTGATCAACTTTTGTTGAAAATATTTTTTGTCAGGTTATCGCAAATACTTAAAAAATCGTGCAAACTTACGTGGGACACCCTGTGTAAGTTACGAGGCCTACTAACTATCTTAGCGGGTCCCTAAATCGTACAAGGTTGCAAGGGTTCGGGAGGCGGCAAATCATTATTCGATAATGCAAAGATGGGGCTTTTCAAGGATGAAAAGTGTTAGATAAAAGATAAATCTAGCGCGCTTGCTACAAGGCAGGTCCTACTTTTGCGTTTTCGAGCAACATTTTGCATTATTCCGTCGCACGATGCCTGTTAGTGAGGCGATCTGAGCACGCGTGGCCGACAACGTAAACAATGGCGCTGCCGTAGCTTCGGCCACGCGCGCTCAGATCGCCTCTCTAACAGGACTCATGCGATCGAATAATGCAAAATGTTGCTCGACAACGCAAAAGTACGACCTGCCTGGTAGCAAGCGCGCTAGATTTATCCTTTATCTAGCGATTTTGACCACTGATAAGCTCCATCTTTGCATCATCGAGCCATAAATCCGCGCCTCCCGAACCCTTGCAACCTTGTACGATCTAGCGTTGTGTGCGGCACCCCATGGCACACGCACACGGCACGCACACTGGGGTGGATCAAGGCCACCTGGGAAAGCTGGACCTTAATCCAACAAAGATTTCTCCAACCTAGTGGTTCCCCAGTTTCGCATTGGGTTCGTCCACGCCAACTATACCATCCTAGCGTTAAACTGTGCTTAATAAAACAATGTTTCTCCTAACAAATGTCACTATAGATGGCGCTCGTACATAGATGTCGCATGGATGCTGCCACATGGATGTCGGATATATTCGACGCACGTACACACAGGTCATCGAAAGGGTTAAAAAATGGCGCATTAGGCCAGAAGATCAAGTAGGCCCTCGAGACGGTCGATGAACCTGTCGAAGGGAGTTGCTCCTTTCCATCGGGAGGGAAACGTTGCAATTACTCCGCGTCCGGCCCGAGTCCTTCGAGCGGACGTCGAGCGGTCCGATAAACATAGTCGGTATTTTCGCGAACGGCGGCAGATCAGGAAAGTTCCGTCGCGCATTATTCGGCGCGCATCGTCCGAGCAGTGTTCGTAACGACGTGTTAAAGCTGCGATAAGAAGGGTTTGAGAGGTGCTCGAGGCGCGAGGCGTTCCCCCGATGAGTGGCTGCTCTTCAGGAACATCTCATTTACGTTAATGAACTTACTCGGGGCTCTAGGGGGAACCGGCGACGGCGTCGGCGTCGGCGTCGAGTCCGCGAAAACAAACGTCCGCCTCGGGACGGAATGTTCGCGCTTCGCACAACATGGCTCCTTCGTCTTTTTGTCGACGTCGCCGGGCTCCGCTTAATTGGCGTCACCGCGGCCCCCCGCTGTCGAAATATCATTTGACTTTGAAATTTTTATCCTCGGTTTGATGAGACGTGACCTCATTCCGCCATTTTTCCCGGGACCCTCCTTCCGAAATTTGCAAATCCCGGAATGTACAACTTTCGTACAACTAGTGAAATGACTCGTTAATTATTGGGTTTAGGGGTAATGAAGCTCAATACTTTTTTACTCAGAATTCGACATTCTTCCATATTTTGGTATAAAAAGTAAAGTATTTCATTTCAAGAAACAAAGTAAGAAATAAATACATTACATAGTGTACCCCTTCAGACCATGCAACTTCTGTACACAAAACTTTTTCGTGCAACGCGTCCTTTGGAAGTTATATAGACGTGCAAGTTGCGTATACCACTCTGTATATAGAATAAGTAGGTTAGGTATAAGAGATGGAAAATAAGGTAACTTCAAGTTAGAAATAAGGTTAGGCTAAGATCGGCGTGAGGAGGAAAGGCGGAAAAAGGAGAGAGTGGTAAAAAAATTGTAACCCTGAGGGGAATCAATGAAGTATCTATCTGAAAATGAATAATTCAAATGTTCTAAAAAGTAAAAGTAAAAAGCGAGTGTACAGTTGCGAGTATTCTTAAGGATATTATCGACACCGCAAAGTATTGGTTACATAAGGATGTTCCCGGTATTTAAATATAACTATATCAATAGTCACACCTCTATATGAACCGTGGCATTGTTTCCCGAGCTATCGATAACAGAACACGCCGCGAGACGAAGAAAAATAACTTCTGCGCCAACTGCCCGCTCGCAGTACACGATAATCCCCAGGGGACGTGTCCGTCTTCCTGGTTGGCTTATTCATTCCTGCAGGAATTCGCCTGTGTCCCCGGCAAAACATAGTAAGCTCCGCGGAAAAAGCTGTTAGGCTTGCCGGAAAACTATGCTCAGACACCAGCGATAGAAACTTACATCACTCTTTTTGTGCCCGTTATTCTGTAATTTAAACACACCCCATCTTGGATAACAGTAACTAAGAATCGAGATAATCATTTATAATCATTTACAAATAAAACAATTCTGAAAATTCTCTAATTGCTTCGTTTTTCGACAAATTTCTGTAACATTTAACACTAAATTTACAGGACCTGTCAAAACGACGTGTTCTAATATTTTTAATTAAAAATGATTAGGGTTCTAAGCATGCATATATGAGAAATTATTTAGCAAATTTATTTCTTTGGGTATACATTATTTTAAAAATATTGCTAAAAATGTGGGTAGCACGTACTTGTTATTTTTATGAAGTCATGCAAAATAGTCGCTTTTAGTGCTCCGTAAACCTAGCGTTAATAAGCAATGATCTCCGTTTATATAATTTTCAAAGAAGTTTACAAAATAATCGTTATTTGCCGTCGGTCTAATTACCCATCGACAATTTATTACAATTTTTTGACATAACCATCAATCTTGTAAATATCTAAATAAATACTTAAATACCTAATACAGGATACAACTTGAAAACGGAGATCGCTCCAGGAGAGCGATTATTTTATGGACGTTGTGCCATCCATTTTGTCCAGTTCTGAGAATGACTTTTCCTGGGATTTTCCTGGAAGCTCAGCTTCCGCAGAGAATCGCTGGAACTCTTGTTCGGCGGAGCGACTCCTCCGAGGACACCCCGTATAGCGACGAAAGGTGGTGGCACGAGAAAAGAAAAAAGGAAAGAAAAAGTAAAAGAAGTGGCAGGAACAGTTCGCGAGGGATTTTTCATGGATTAGCCCTTACTTCCATCTCTCCGTGTCGAGAGAGTACGTTTTTCCGTGCAGCTATCGTTTCAACGAGCTGAATACACATGCGCGTTCTTGAAGATACACGAGGGTCGGTTGTTCTTCTCCTGCGGATAATCCCGAGGGCGTTTTACAGGTGTTGCATTATTTTCTGTCACCTTACCGTGGCCGACCCCCGCCCCCTCGCCCCCTAACTTCCGACGCGTTGTTCATTCCTTAATCCGTTGCATTTTACTTGCGGCGCTCCCTGGTAAATGGAATATTGGAACGTTGTTTTGCTCTTTTTTCCCAAGACGTTCCGCCATGTTTTCCCAATCTTAATCTTGCGCCCGCTTGAAGTGTTTGAATAAGGAACGAAGGGAAAACGTGAATCGAAAATCTCGATGCGCGAATTACCACGAAAAATGTATAATAAAAGCAAATTTTTGTTTTTGAACTGCTTCAATTACAATCACAGGCTTTTCTCGATATATGTCCCGAATATGTAGCCTATAAGAGTCCTGCAACTATCCCCACTGCTCGAGTGGCCTCGATCGCCTCTTCTACGACCGGCAGAGTGTTAAAGAATCTTCTGGCGGTTATATATGTCCCTGGATAGACGACCCGTGTTGTTGGACATGTATCGAGAAAACCCTGTAACCAGAAATTATACTTATAAATAGTTGAACTAACAAGCTGCGTTTCTACACAGCGGTTCTGTACGCAAAATGAAAGTTAAAAACAGCGTTAGTTTCTTTAAATATTTTCACTGCTTTGCGCGCGATGGTAAATGCATAAAGTTCGCATTCTACTCGTAAGCAGTTCAGCAAATGTTTATTTCATACAAAGATTCTAATTAGTAGAATTGAGTATGTTGTTTCAGCGAAGGACACAGAGAAGAATCACTATGTACATAGTGTTTGCCGACGCTCCGTAATACCACTGAAGGACTCCGTTCGGGAGTGGAAGGATCCCGACAATTAATTTCTCTTACGGCTGCGAAAGCCCGCATCTGCGATAATTAAATGGGCGGGGGGATGACGAGGGCGTCGCTTAAGGGTCCGCCGATTAGGCGAACGCACATCCCGCGCACGTGCACGCTCCGAGACTTATCGATGCTCGAATTGCGCGGCGATTGGTCGTGGCTGCACTTCAATCAGCCTCAAAATTCAACTATTCCGATCCTATCGTTCCCTCGGTTCACCGTCGATTGGCTAAATCAAACATGATTACCCCGGCGCGCGCCTCTGTTGTGCCTCCGATCGCATGAACTTCGAAATCCTATCAACTGCGGTGTTTTTGGACCGATTCGCGGGACGAATCGATTGCGTTCCTGCGAATCGTTCATCGGCTCGCGTGACGAAGATCCCGCCCGTTTCGTTCACAATTTTCCGTCAAACGGAATCGCATTTTGTCGTTGCGATTTCATGCGGAACGTTCGTTTTCATTACACATTATCGATTTCCGGGAGAAAACTTTCACGTGTTCCACGCCTTTTAGTTATCGTGCCACGCAGTGACTTCCGTTCACGCCATTACGCCGGCTCACGTCGACGCCATCTTGGACGGTACGCCACCGCGACGCACGGTGGTCCGGATCGGAAAAATAGGAGACATTTAGCAGAAAACAATCAACGAATCTAGTTAATCAACGAACTTTGTTTCTTAAATGTCCATTGAAATCGTAAATGAAGAAGTTGGTACATTTTAATTAATATTACGGTTGTAATAAACATTGGAACTTGGACGTTTTAAGAACAGCATTTTTCGGCAGAAAAATTGTTTCTCTTTAATGAGATATCCTGACGCTCCTATTTAATATTTTCTCTCGTTTTCTTTTTTAAATTGAAGAGCAGACTTTTGCGATGAAAAGTCTCGTTTTTTAATTGCAATTCATACACGTATTCTATTAAAGAGATAATGTTGAATATAGTAGGAAAAATTTGCGAAATTTTCTACATTAATACAGCCTATTTTTTTAATTCGACAGAATTCCGTTTTAAAATCAATTACAATATTTACAGTACATCATCTTTTATATAATCACACAAGAATTAGTTCCCCCCTCGTCCCACTTCACAAATTATTGCTATCTAATGTTGTCAATGTTCAGTCCGTCCATATAGTTTTATGTATACTCCTGACTGTCACAATATATTCGACGCGTTTTTAGAATTCGGTTGAAAGAGAATCGTCTAAGCGTATTACAATTATTTTTATGTTATAATACAAAGGACACTATTATCAATTGGGCAGCTTTCTCGGGAATCTCTAGAAGTCCGACATAAAGATTTTAAAGTAAACTACGTTGGCCGTTTGCTACGAAAGAAGAGCTCTTTTGTGTGCGTACGACCGGACGCTACGATACAAACTGAAATTTCGATTTTAGAGCAATAATTTGTTTATAAAGAGAGAGAGAGAGAGAGAGAGAGAGAGAGAGAAAAGTACAGAAAAAGATGGCCCTTGGTGTCGTCTCCTCGCGCTGTTATTTCACTCGCGGTTACTTCGGTGTCTTTCGAGAAATGCCGAGGAGACAACGGCGGCCGGAAGAATTCCTTCGGTTTTCACGTGTCAAACGCAAAATACGCTAAGATACTTGCGGGAAGAAGCGTCGGGAGACATTCAACGGGATCGGGGGGGAAGACTGTCAACCGCGGGAAGAAAACTGGAGCACGTGCGATCCCGATTCCCACGGAGAACCGATGTCTCGACAACCGTAGGAACCGTAGGAACGTCGAGGCGGTGGTTATCGGGCCGCGGAATCTTGTAAAGTAGGTAAAGTATAACAGGGGTGCATGGGGGCAGGGGAATCTCGAAAAGAAAGCACTGCGGTGGTGCCCCTCTCTTTCGCCATGTCCCCTCCCCTCCTTCGGGAGCCAACGAATTCCGGGTTCCTCGTCGAGATCCCCCATCGATTTCTCGGATTTGAATGTTCGTCAGTCGAGGCACGAACTGTTCCTGTCACACTCCGTCGGCTTTCTTCCCTCTTGTCGTATCTCTTTCCACCCTCCGCCCCCGTGACCCTTTCCGCCGCCCCTTGCGGACCTTGCTCGAAACGTTTCCCGTGTGTTTCCCATCCCCTGGATATCTCGGTCGCATCTACACGATGTATCGAGAGACTGACTGCGGCCCGGATGATCCCGACGGACTCGCCGTGATTAATTCGTCCCTTGATATCGATCCGGACAAAGGAAAAGGAAAAGTGACGCGGGGTGGAGGAGGAGGGGGCGGCTGAGAAGAACGCTCCGGGAACCAATTTGATTGGACCGCTCGGAGTGGTCGTCCGATGAATTTTAAAACGAGCCGAATGATTACTTTGCAAATATCCGCGCCGGAAGCGCCGGCTATTAACCCGGCGGAACGTTCGCTCGAACTTTATTTTGTACCTTCGATAGTTTAATGGTCTAACAACGCGGAAAAGTTGCCAGGGGGTTTCTTCAACAGCGCCGAGGAGAGCCTCGGCAGACGTGATGGCCGAACCGAGATTCGTGGAGTCACCCGCCGCTATCTCGACGGGGGAATCCTCCATGCGAACGTAATTTAGATCAGCGCCGCCGAGGGAGAATGAACTTCCCCCGCCGGCGAAATCAGGCGCGCGAGGAATCCGAAATCCTTCCCGAGCACTTCGAACTCAAAAACAACCTAGCAATTAGGGGATTTAATAATTACGTTGAGAGCGACACCTTGAATCGGGCTAACCTTGACGTACACAGGGTGCTCCACTCCCAAACATCTATAATACAGTTAGAGGAAAATAGTTTTGCAATACCTGTTGAGTGAAGAAAAATTTTGGTTTTTGTAAAAATGCCGGATTTTGATACAAAATGACGTGTTACGCAAAAACTAAACACGCGAGAAAGTTCAAATTTGAGTCAAGAGATCGAGGGGACTCTCCTCTACATATTCATATAGTCAGTTATATTTTTATGTACTTCGTAATAGTTGTAAATGGTTGTTAAAGTTTGAAAATGTGCCGACGCGGATACTTTGTACGCTATATTTTTGTATTTATGTGAAAAATCCTTTGTCCAGCAGGAATTTACTATACAGGAATGCAGCAGGAATTTACTATACAGACATTTCTGGTAAAGGATGACAAAGTGTATAAGAATCACCCAACAGGTATTGCAAACTCGAAAAAAGTTTGATTTTGTTGGACATTGTTATGTTAGGCAAGAAAATTTGTTGTCGTACTTTCTGAGATTTCAAGGTCATCGAGGTTTTTTTAAGTGAAGCGACACATTTTTAGTATCGCTGCACGGTAGCCGAGGTTAAGACGAATCCAACGATCCGTAACATTGTGACCTTCGCCTGACCTTGAGTATGAAAAATTCATAAAAGTAGGACTCACTTTATGTGAATAGTGAAATAACGATGACACGATCCCCCTAGGGTTTCAAGATACGTTCTTGAACCTTGCAGCCTTTTCAAATTCAGCTCAATGAAATATTTAACACGCTCACTGTCGAACCAGTATAAAAATCTTCTATTCCCATAAGAGTTATTCGTTCAGCAAAACGTGAATTGAACATCTCAAATAGGTGTATTACAGCGATCACTCTTTCAGCCCGCTTCTAGCTCGGCGAATTTCAACCTAGTGTTCCGAATATGGCAGCACAAAAATTAATTTTTAACCATGAACAGATAACTGTTAATTAAAAACATTTTTGATCGATCCTAGTTGCTGTATACAGGGCGTTTCACCTATCTCGAGCATCTACGGTATCTCGCTTGATTTTTTCGATAGAGAAAAATGGCGATGCGATTGAATTACCGCGTCTTCGAATGCTCGGAGTGGACGTTGTTCAAGGTTATTTGTTTACTTCGATTTTCCGACCGCGGCAACCTTGGAATCGCGGCGGGCTACGGGTCGTAAATAAATACGTTTTCCTGGATATCTGCTCGGAAGGGGTTCCACGGTTCCACAGCCCTTATGTCGACCGAACAGCGAGGATCCACCGAAGCTAAGATTCGTGAACTTGGCTCGGGTACACGGCCAATAAAACCAGCAGGAATAAATGGAACAGGGGGTGCAACCCTGATCGACCCTCGTTCATCCACCGACGAGCTCCACCCAACTCGTGCTCACCCCAATTTACGCTTTCCATCTTCCCCCCGTTTCGTTCGTCCTTCCTTTGAACTCGGAGCCCCCCTCCACCCCCCCCCCCCCCCCCCGACACCGAAGCTTTTGTTGTCCTCGTTGTTTTTTGCTCTCTTTACGTTTCACTTCGTTCACCTGGTCAATCTCGCGAGTTTCGGCGACATAAACGAGTCCTCCTTGAACACCCCCTCCTCCCTCCCGCCACCCTCTCTGTCGGTCTTTGCTGCGTCTCCATCGGACCAACGGTACACAAGCTTTTTTTGCCGTTCGCCGTCCGTCAAAGGGGTGGACCGTCCGTGAGGGGTGGAGGGCCGACGACGGTAATTTCGCACCTAGGCGAACGATTTCTCGCAAATTGTTTGCAGCGAGGACCGAATAATGCTAATGATTATTTCCAAGGGGCGATGAAAAACATTTTTACGGTCCGTCGTTCGACCGCTGTCGTCTTGTCGAAGGTCGTTCGGCACTCCACGATTTATGGTGCCCGTGTGCAGCCATTGAGACTGTGACCGACTCGAACTAAAATCATGCTAGGGTCTGAAACTAAACGGTTCTCTAAATAATAGCTTGTTTGGTATTAAAACTCGGTACAAACGCAGTTCATTTGTAGACAGACTATAACCTAGCCACAAGGGTACTGTCGTTCGGGGGTGATGCGAATTATTTATCGTTTCAAGGGCTGCTGGCGGCGGGGGAATAATTTATGTGCGAACAGAATGAAAGATTTATTCGAGAGCTGTCCGTGTTAGTGATTTAAAGAGTAAATATTCGACAGACTTTGCTGGAGATTAATTGTAAGGTTCGGACACGCGAAAAACGTGGCCGGTATTCGTGAACAACGAAACGCGAACTGAATTGTTCATTGAAATTAGTACAGCCGGGAGAATTCCGAGGGAAGGCCTCGTGTCGGTGGTTTTTAATAACGCGACACGGCGGGTGGAAAGTTCGAGAACCGCGGCGCGGCGGCATGTCGTCTTAAAGATGGAGGTTAATTATCCAGCAGCCATCGCCCGCGGTCCCCGTTCCTTTTTAGCGGCCATATTTTATGCAGGAAGAAACTTGCTGCGACCGGACACCGGCTTCAGAACCGGCACCGGGAGTGTATTATTCAAAGGAAGACGGCGTTCCGCAATTAGACGCACTTAGTGCTTCACCGAGCTGTGCTCGCGAGCCTTTGGTGACACGACTATTTTTTTTTTTTTTTTTTTTCGTTGGCCTTAGAATTACTCTAATTTTAGGCGTCTCCTTTCACGCAACCGTTCCATTAAAAATTCCGCTCCATCTTCCGAATGAAACGCTCTTTCACGAAACACTACAAAACAGAACCGTAACAGACTTTTTAGTTTTAAGTTCCGAAGAAAATTAGAACTATTCTTTTAAAAACATTTGAGATCACCCTTCGAATGTTAATCAATAAATTTACCAAACTTGGGACCACAATATTCAATACTTTTCTCTCGCGAAATTCCTTTTGTGGAAATTTGATGAGGTCCTCAGTGCCCTTCATGAAATACGAAGCGTTCCTGTATTTTTATTGTTAATAATTGTGACCACGGACGCGACGAATTCAGGGTTAATTTTATCGTATAGTCGTGCAATTCTATAGCGAGCCTTGCGAAACTTTCCGAACCAAAGAATTGGGTCAGTTGAATTACAGTAGAAACAGACAATTAGACGCAGACAATGCAGAAGGACAATCGATAGACTCCTCGTGACGTAATACGGTTTGACAATGGAGGTCCATTTTATTTCTGATTAAATTTTGTGGAATAATCCGACGGTGGGATCGGAATATGCGTAGGAGGCATGGAATATAGTTTAAACCAGCGATCGAGAAAGTTATAGAACCCTCGTCTGATAAACGTTCTATAATAACTTGCTCTCGTGGAATTTTTATTACCCAGATTCTAAAATATCTGTTCCGTGAGAACACTTTTTGAAGAACTTTCGAAGAGTAATGTTTCTCCCCGGAAAAGTTCGACAGCAACAGATATCTTTTTAAACGAAACGTAGAAGTTCGATCGTGGTCCTTTTAAAGCAAGAATGATAACTGTTTATTTCGATCACTACTAGGTTCGATACCCCCGGGAAAAACAACATGTACTTCTACTAGAATGTATAATAATATAATACAATGGAATACGTTATTCGGTAAAGTGACATAGATCGTGCAGGGCTTCTATTTTCTTGCGACCTTGTCGACCGTGCCGAACGTAGAAAAAAGGACAGCGCGTGTAAACACGGACCGTGTTTATATTCACATCGTGTTTAGTGTCGTTTTAATCAGAAAAATGCCACGAATAAGTTGGCGAAAGTATTTCTCGGTAGTTCCCGTGTTGAGCAAATTTTATAAAAAAATCTTGAGCGACCGTTTCTCGTGAAAAATTCAATTTTTAAACGAACGACAAGCATCCGCCTATCAAAATTCTTTGGAAGATTTGTCAAATAACATAAAGGGAACAGGAGGATTGTGCTTTATAGCGGGCGAGTCGCTGATCGAACAACACATCGGAACATCCGACAATGATAACTCGGCAGAACTAGCGAAAGCCGTATACGTAACAGGTAGTATTAAACGGCGGATGAAAGGAGGAGGAAAAGGTTTTCATTCACGGTGGATTTTTCCGGGATTAGCTGGATCTAACCGTATTATTCTCTGTGCAGCTATCCGTCGGTACGTTCTCGCACGATAATGGCTTCGATATTCGCTGTTCCCCGTCTAACATTCGTTGTCCGACTGTACGTCCGTTCCCGGCGGTCCTTGTTTACGTTTTTCCGTCGTCGGGTTCGTCCTCGATACCGAAACAAGGGGAAACATAAATCGCCTTTGGAAATATTTTTAGCAGTGACAAACCCGAATCGAGCAGGGAGACGTTTTTCGAATCACGCTTCTGAAAATTCTTACACGTCCGGAACGCTTAATTTTCCAGAAAAATGATTTTTATCGAAAGAATTTGTCGAATTCCGCACAAATGCTTCTTCACAGTTCTCGATAATTATGAACGAAAGGAGTCGTTGGACGAACGCTATAATTTTGTTGAAATTGACAGTGATAATTTGAATGTATTAGGGGTACCAACGAGTAATCAATTATTTAGAAAAATGGATTTTTCATAAGCAATGGCTTTCTAGAAATCAAACCACAATGTCAGCCCATAAACCTAGCTTATCACTTAGAAAGGTGTTACTGTGTATTTGGTGAGACTGTCGTGGCATAATTCACTTTGAGTCGTTGAAACCTGGAGAAATAGTTACTGCTGAGTTGTATTATTATTATTATTATTGTTATATATCGTTTATTATAAAGTGGTCGCATCAACAGCTAGGTCATTAGCGACCACATCGATTACAATTGAATATTAAAGAGAAGGTTACAGTTAATGTTTACATTGTGGTGGGGTACAGCAAAAAACAAATTTGTAACATTTTATATATATCAATTGATTTAAAAAACAAAAGGACGTTTCCAATATTGTTCTCGCTTAAATTTGTCACGAGGTCATTTTCGATGGAAAATGTGAATCGGTTTAGGGTCTCGTCGACACTGGTCTTAATTTTATGTAGTTTGGTTTGGGTGCCGTTAGTTTAATTTGAATTCCAAACATTTATTATGGCTTTCTTAATATAGGATTTTGAGTAATATTTTGCTTGACGAACCCTGGATTTCTATAAGAGAATGATAGAAAATTTGCAGGAAAGATGGCAAACAGTCCCCGATAATGACGGAGATTATATAATAAATTACGAAATAAGAACCGTGAGTTTACTACAAAGTTTGTTTTAGATTTCAAAAGAATTGACTACTTATGAGTCCCCGTAATATTTAAAAGTACGGTACTAAATCCCGTAAAAGGTTCCAGAACTCTTTCGAACCCTTATTATAATTTTGATCCGATATAAGGCGAAGGCTCGGGACCTGCTTTCGCCGTATTTCGGGTCAGGAGATGACCGAGCGCTGTCGAGCGAAGATCTTCAAGAGAAGAAGAGGCGATTTCCTTATTTCGGGACGAACGCCGTCGCCTTAAAAAACCTGAATTTACTACAAAGTTTGTTTCAGATTTGGAAATAATTGATTGCTTATGGGTCCCGCTAATATTGCCGCGATCGCATGAACTCCTTCGGTAAGGATCGTTGGAAAGGCAACGGGGCAGAACGGGAGAGCCGGTTTGGCCTTGGGAAATTGATTTCCATGGGTCTGGAGAGTAAGTAAAAGTAGCATACGTCTATCGGCAGTGATATTGCGTCCTCGAACGTTACGAAATGTTCCGGGGGATCGTTTAAAGAAAACTCTACATCGTACAATCTGCGGGCGGGGGGTGGGAGTGGCGCGCGACTCGATAGCTACTTGCGATGGTCCTCGATAACTGTTCCCCGTCGAGAAGAAACAGTATTTTCGTTCTTTATGGCAACGCGCTCGGTTCGAACGATTTCCACCGCGCTCTCGGTTAAGTTATGAAAACACTTTCGGAACCGTTCCGTAGATTCTGCACCGGTGGCGCGGTTCGCGAACGGCGAACAATCGTGAACGAGATTTTTCCTCTCGGGGGCTGGTCGCGCGGGCAGGGTGACGGTGGGGTGTTTCCTCCCGCAACGAGTTGATGTTTGCGTTCGCGGGGCATCCGCACCCCCGGCGGGTCGTTATCGAATTCCGCGTTGAAAATTACTGCACGCGGACGCGGCGCACAATCGCGCGCTCTCTGTCTTCGCTCTGTTGAAAACTTGTCTGTCTCTTGACCCGCGTAAATTAATAACGCGCCAGCCACTTTGGCTCGCATTTCAGGACGACAGAAGTACAGTACTTACGCCACCTGTCCCGCGTCATAACTCTGCATTTTCGCCGCTGAAGAAAGTATGCTTCGTATTCATTACCGGGTGATTTATTCTTCAGACGTTGTATCACTGAACTACAGCTTTCCCTCTGCTGAATTATTCAGGCCGGTTCTCGGGTTATCGGTGTACGGTTCTCCTTCGATATAAGACAATGGGCCGGCTTTCGACCTGTTACGAACGAAACCTGCACCATCGGCTTCTGATTCGCCGTGGACGAACGATTTTTGATCCGTGACTGCTCGGACCGTATCGGATGGCATTGTCTCCAGTCCCGCATTGTTCCGCAGTCTTCCAGGTCCCGTCCATCACGAATTTTTGCGCGCGCGCGCGAATGGTAGGCTTGATGCGAGCCGCATAAATTAATTTCGTCGCGTGCTCTCGATCGGACAGCGTTCCTCGGCTGTCTCGTAAATTTCTCGCGATTCAACGCGGGAACACGCGGAGGAAACGCGTCGACGAAACCTGGTCCCTCCTTCCGACGGCAGTTCATCGTCGCTCCGACGTCCGAAAGATCTCTAGCACGAAGATCGATTCTCGACCGGCAAATTTCTAACCCGTGGCCTTGAATCTGCCCGTCCGAACAACTTCGGCATCTTGCCTGTCTTGTTTCGGGGCGACCTTGAGCCGGCCACTTGTGGATTAACCCTTGAGATGGTTGCGGCCAAATTAGGGAAACATTTTACAAGTACTTTAAATTCATTTATAAACAAACAAACGCATAGAAATAACAAAATTTCACCAATTTATTCATTTTTATATCAAAGACAACAAAATTTGAGAAATATTGTACTCTGTAATTAGTTTTTGTATGATATTTCGTAAAACAATGCATCCAAGATGTGATACAAATGTGCATCCAAACTGTGCAAGTTTAACGAATTTTATCAAGGTTAAAACACGTTCGTAGCATAATATCCTTATTTTTCCTACATTCTACAAAGTTTCAGCTTTAATTTAAAAGAATTTTCATCGCTCTACCTCATTTCTATCGAAAGTTCTTTGATTTTGAATCCGATTCAAATCAGCCGCTCGTATTGGCACTTCGAATCTGGCGGGCGCCGCTCGAGTGGAAAGGGTTAAGAGAGCGGACAGCCGATCGGGCTCCACGAGCGACGAAAGAAAATTTCATTCCGGCCCGGGCCGAGCACGGAATCGCCGAGAACGGGGTTCTGCGATCGGTCCGGCAATCAGCCGCTGCTTCGACAAGCGTTTACTGCGCCGAGACGTCTTCCGCAAGTGACGTTGAAACCACAGACTCCCGGTTTGATCGAAGCGAACTTTCCACGACACTGCCACCGACGAGAACACTGACCGGTTGAAACTTTCGCGGATATTGCGACGTCATCTTATTTTGCTCAATTTTATCTTGAGGGTCCCGTCACCGTGTACACCGCTCGTCGGAAACAACTCGGTTCTTTCGTTCTGCTCTCTTTCAAGAGCGCAGAACCGTAACGATACTACAATATTAAGCTTCCATTCATTCGAAACGACAATGTTACACGTGTAGACTGCAATTTTTATGCGATTTGTAAATCTGTAAGGCAAATTTTAGGTAGTGGAATAAAAGGAAATCTTATTTTCAGTGCTAGTAGTCTTTGTAGATGAAATCAAATGAAAATTTTTCTGAAAATTTCATCCTAAAAAGTAATGTCAGCGAAAGTGATAACGTTGCAACAGTCGCGGTTCCTTTCAACTTGAAAGTGCAGGACAGCGACGAATTTTTCGTCCTGCTCTCTTTCAAGAGCGCAGAACCTTAACGATACTAATTGTAAGATATTATGCTTCCATTCATTCGAAACGACAATGTTACACGTCTAGACTGCAATTTTTATGCGATTTGTAACTCTGTAAGGCAAATTTTAGGAGGCTGAATAACAGGAAGTCTTATTTTCAGTGCTAGTAGTCTTTGTAGATCGGAAAGAAATGAAATAAAATTTTTTTGAAAATTTCATCCTAAAAAGTAATTTCAGCGAAAGTGATAACGTTGCAACAGTCACGGTTCCTTTCAACTTGAAAGTGCAGGACAGCGACGAATTTTTCGTTCTGCTCTCTTTCAAGAGCGCAGAACCTTAACGATACTAAAATATTATGCTTCCATTCATTCGAAACGACAATGTTATACGTCTAGACTGCAATTTTTATGCGATTTGTAACTCTGTAAGGCATATTTTAGGTAGTGGAATAAAAGGAAATCTTATTTTCGGTGGTAGTAGCCTTTCTAGATGAAATGAAATTTTTTTTTGAAAATTTCATCCTAAAAAGTAATGTCAGCGAAAGTGATAACGTTGCAACAGTCACGGTTCCTTTCAACTTGAAAGTGCAGCGACGAATTTTTCTAACGCGTCACGATTTTTTTACCCTTGTTCGCACCAGTGTACTACGCGAGCGCAAATGAGGATTTGTGCTATATGTGTGGGAAAGGCGTGCCGTGCAGTGCAGGTGTGAAATATGATCTTAAAAATTTGGTTTATTCTTGTGTTCATTTATGCGCAACATTACGCACACGTAACTTTTGAACTGGTGATCTCCTAGGATTGAAACTTGGATTTTCGATATTTTCTCGCCAAACTCCACGGGACTACATAAAAAATAGTTTGAGATTTCTGGATTCCCGAGGCAAAGTTTAGCCCAATTTTAACATCAAATCAACATGTTTGACATTGCGCCGAAAATCGTGAAAAGAAATTAAAAGCATAAAGTGTAAAATACAAAGAAACGTTTATCCACTTCTTATTACATTATATTTTTATAAATATAATGTCCCCGTCGAGCAAGATAATTTAACAATAATGAGAATAAGGACGTTAGTAATGGTCCATTCCCATCTCTGATAATGATCGTAACCTACGCGAGGGTCGCGCCATAAACTGGCTGTACTCCTTGCGATCTAGGTCAGCGCCGACCGTATTCTTCTACTTGTAGAGTTATATCATTACATAATTATTAAAAACGTTATGAGAATTTCCAACTAGCCGGACGCTTCACTGTTCAAGGACTCATATTTCCGTAAGTGCTGAAAGAATTAAATTTTACTTTGTAACTATACAAACGGTTCCAACGGTGCTCAAGTAGTGTGGCAATTAAGAGAAACATCATTGTAACATAAACGTTATTTCACAGAACGGGAAATGTGATGAATGCACGAACATTCGCAATGCGCGGTGCGCGTCTCCGCGATGTGTACAGTTTTTCGCGACACATTCCTGCGCTTTTCATCCAAATCGTGAAAAGAGAAATGAAAGATTTGAAGCATTAAATACTTCACATTGCGAAATTGCACGAGATAAAAGCTTCCTAGAGTTTCAGCCTTTCTCGAGTTTTTTCCCAAAGGTAAGCCATTAACATACGTACTTATTTTTACGCGGAACCACTTAGTTAACTTGACCCACATACGCTCCTCAGAAACGGTTGCACAAACAATCCCAGGATAGTGTGGTTCATTTATAATCCCACAATTTAAAGGAGCAAAAACAAACGAAATATTTTGTGGTAGCTGAACATACAAAATGATAAAATTTTCACCCCGAGGAACGTACGAGGGTTGACTACTGTTCCGAAAAACGTAAGAATATAATTTCGTTCAAAATGTATAACCTTGTTCCAAATAATTATCATTCGCTTTGACATACAGGGCGGAGCAATAACTTTAATTACCTCAGTGGAGTGAGTCACGCATCGCTTCGCCCTGCGCGTTTCCTGAATTGGTCGCATGATCGATCAGTGGCTTACCATTAAAATCCGCGAGCCCAGCCTCGAGGTAGCCTCTCTGTAAACGGCCAGATCCTGATGAAAAATACCCTGATTGTCGCCTGGCTGGCAATGGGCAAAGGTCTCCGGAGAAATGAAAAGCACCGTTTTACATGACAAAGGGTGCGGGGCCGAAACGCGACGAAACGGACGAACGGACTCAGCGTCGCCAGATCAAGACTCGTCTCCCACTCTACATTCCCCCACTCCGCGGCTGCGAACGTCCCCACGCTTCCTTCATGCATGCGTCACAATGTCACCTGACTAATATCAGAGAGGGGGTAACCGTACTCCCCTCGATTTCCAAACGTGGCCAAAATAGGAAAGAGTACATCAATTTAGTTAAAAATTGATACTCATAGGTTTCTCGGATCGCTGATTATAAATCTGATGTCAAAATTACAAAAAACAAAATGGCAGATTCAATATGGCGGATGCGTAAGCAAAAAGATTATTAGACTTTCTTGAAAATTAGTATTTCCATAGTTTTCGGGTCGGCAAATATGAATCTGATGTCAAAATTGCAAAAAATCAAAATGGCGGATTCAAAATGGGGGATGCGTAATCAAAATAATTATTGGACTTTCTTGAAAATTAGTATTTCCATAGTTTTCGGGTCGGCAAATATAAATCTAATGTTAAAATTGCAAAAAACAGGATGGCGGATTCAAAATGGCGGATGCGTAATCAAACTAATTGTTGGACGCTCTTGAAAATTAGTATTTCCATATTTTTCGGGTCAGAAAATATGAATCTGACGTCAAAATTGCAAAAAGACAAAATGGCGGATTCAAAATGGGGATGCGTAATCAAACTAATTATTGGAGTTTGTCCATTTTGTTACCTGAGTATTCAATACGGCAAGAGCCATACCCCGTGAAATTCATTTTTTGCATCTTTTGCACGTTTTGGCGCTTTTGGCCCACTGGATTACGATTCCACGACGCACGCGCCGTCCTCTTCGTGGTCGTCGCGATGAAGGGACTTCCGGCCGGGGGATTTAAATCGTTATGACTTATTCATTCTCGTTAAAGTACCCTGTCCGGCGGGTGTCGCGACCGAAAAGAAGGAGAACACAGGGGAGCGGAGGAATTTCACTGCGCGAGAACGATCCCGCTCCAACGGGGTCCCTTTTACAAGGATAAAGGAGCTGTCGTGGAAACGGACGCCTCTTCACGAGATCTTCTTCGTCCTAGCGTTTCGCGCACCGCATGCCACGGGTCCCGATCGATCGCCAGTTTAGGGCCGTGTTAAATCTGCTTGATAGTTCGGCCGATTGAACAGCGCGGCGTTGAACGCGGCATCAGTTAAACGGCGGTGCCTAACATGTGAACTGTGGTGCTCGGGTCTATCCGGCCGAGATACGGTTTCGCTAGCTGCTCCTGTTTAACCCATTTGCAATCACAAAAAAATATGAAATGAAGGTCTTCGTCATCAAACTAGTTTTTTTCTTATTTAACCCTTAGCACTCGAGTGGTAATTCTGAAGCACCACTAGAAATTCTTGTGGCATTATTTCAAGGAAATTACAAAAAATATTACAAAATTTGTATTTAATAGATCACTAACTTCCTATGAATAAAATGAAAATATTCTAAGACGGAAGAAAAATTTAGTTTTAGATTGAAAATAGCGCCGAGTGCAAAGGGTTAAGTACAATAATGACTACAAGTAAAGGAACTTCGTATTTCAGCATTATAAGAATCTATTAATTATAAGAATCTAAGAATCAGAGTTACTAGTTTCGTCTCAACACCCTCCATTTCTATTTTTTAGCTAACCAATAACGATAGTGACCAACGAAGTTGAGTATACGGCTCCGGTGATAGTGACCAGGAAAATTCAGCGTATACAGTGTGTCCCACTGTATACTGTACATTCTCAAAATATTATTATATTATTTCAAAATATTTATTTTGTTACAAAATATATTGGACATGCAAAGTATATACTTCGTAATAAACGGTCTATACAAAGTTATGATAAAAAGACGACTTTTCGTATGTCCATTTCGTACCTACAATTACGTTTTGAAAAAGAGAACTTAATTTTTCTTTTCTTTATGATCACTTATACCTTTCTTATTTATGTAATTTTCAATGAATATAGAAAAACTAGCGTCACTGTTTTATCCTCCATTTCGTCCTTGATATACTGCTTCTTGAATTACGTAAATATTGCTTTTCGTTAGGGTTTCATGAACCTTTTTCCAACCCCTAGTAAAATCGTTAAACCCTACAACTTCTGAAAGCAACATTTTCTCGTATCCTTTGAAATACGCAAGACATTCATTCTGCACATACGCTAACGATGCAAATGGGTTGATCGTATTCTTGTAACCAGGGTAACTGACATACTCGCGGCATCAGCGAACAGGTGTCGCCTAATCGTTTCCCCGCGAGGGTGCCTGCGAGCCAGAAAACAAGTAACCCGCGGCGGATTTGTTCCCGTAATCAGTTAATAAAACCGGAAGGGGGAACGGGAAACTGGGGATCACCGATGTGGAATTTTCGTTGCTGAGGGGTCGGATGGCGGCGTTGTCGATCGCAATCTCGGAAATGGTGGGCGTCCACCGGCCGGGCCGGGAGCCCTTTATGCGACATTCATTCGCGCCGGCGTCCATAAAAACCGCGCTCCGAGCTTTGAGGAGTCCCGATGACGGCGTTGCTCGCTAATCGGCTTGAAAGGGCTGCGTTCTGGATTTATTAGCGCGTCATACGAGGCACGGGGATTCACCGGCGCGGAAGAGCAACCAGATTTATCATCGGGAGAGCGAGCGAACGGTTCGACGCGACTGGCATGCTTGCTTGCTTGCTTGCTTGCGGACGCTGCGTCGTTATAAATCGAGGTCCGGTCTAAGGGTTCCGTACGTGTCGCAGGAAACGCTCGACGGGATCCCGCCGGGTTCCCCGTTGCCGGACCGTACACCGCCGTGAACCGACGCCAGTCGGGCTCGGTTTTATGGGGACCATGATTTTTAGCGGTGTGAAAACAGTACGGGCCGTTCATACCGGCTCGAACGTGCAGCGTAAAATTTATTACGCGCTGGTGAGCCGAACGGATAAAGTATTTCCCCGGGTCTCGCGCAGGCGTGTGCACGCGGTGCTCGACGAGCGCGCTAAACTTCGCGGCGCAAGCCACTGTCCTCGAGTCGAGGCGTCTCTTCCGATACCGATCGCGAAGGAAATTCACCCGTCGGGGGTAAAATTTCGCTCACAGGGCGGGTGAGCCGGAAAAAGTAGGGGACGCGGTCAGCTGCTTTCGAAATACTCAAAAGTCTGCTCTTAGGAAAAGTTTCAGCTCTCAAGGTTTATTCTCTCCAAAATAATTCGCGCTGGAGAGAGAATTTTCAGGTTTCTCGATTCCTAGTAGAAGCATGTGTCCTCGCAGATAATTGGCACGTTCGTCTGTACCATTCGTCAGGGTCGCGAGGGTTTC
>CM052129.1:1342945-1374382 GCA_028454255.1 Halictus ligatus
CACGTTCGGCACAAAGACATACCTACTTCGAAGTGTTTTGCAATAGCCCCGGAGAAAACAAGCAAACCTTTACGTTTACGAGCTGTAAACGCTTAAAAGTGGAAAAATTGCCATTTTTCACGATTTTCGACTTAAAATCGCACTTTTAATCGTTTATAACTCGTATCGTATAATCGTATAAACGAATCAACCAATAACGATGAAATTTTCAGCATGGACATAATTTATTCAAGCGAATCGAACACATGTTTTAAATTTTCAATATAGGCTCAGATAAAAAAAGTTAAAAAAAAACAACTTTTACTATTTCTTTTGCGATTCCGACCAATTCGAACCTTTTTCAAAAATTTTTTACACCTCGTCTAATAAACTAATGCTTCTAACTTCTCAATAAAATTCAAGCCATTTGATCTAATTTCCGAAAAGTTATGTTGCTTCAAATAGTGTAGACTCAGTTTTGCTCGTTACTGTATATTAACCATTAGCACTCGAATGGCGATTGTAAGGAGCCACTAAAAATTGCTGTATCGTTATACAAACTATTTTTGACATTATTAAATTTGTTTTTACGAGTAGATTGCACCATTATCATATATATGACATGAAAACAAAATATATGGAAGAGAAATATTCTAGGTCGAAAGAAATCTCTCGTTTTGGAGTTGACCTTCAAAAACCGAACTGTTAACCCTTAGCACTCGAATGGCGACTGTAAGGTGCCACTAAAAATTGCTGCATCATTATTCAAAATATTCTTGACATTATAAAATTTGTCTGTACGAGTGAATTGCACGATTTTTGTGTGTATAACCCAAAAAGAGGTATATAGAAGGGAAATATTCTAGGTCGGAATGGTTAATTGAATTATTATGGGTATAATTAGGCTCAGTAAACATTCCGAAGGAAGAACACACGAATGTCCTATTTTCTGACACGACTTTTCCCCGCCTAAAATGGCGATTCGCGACGCCGTGCGTCGTCGTACGCTGTTTGGAAACACCAGAACCGGGAGAGCTTGACGCCGCGTAGCATTGCGGTGCCGTCGAAAAACAAACCGGTGTTTGGACGGGCCTCGAGACGGCTCGGCTCGGCTCGATAATCTCGGGCCGTTGCGCGTGTTTGCGCGCAAACTCTGGCCGCCGGTTTGCCAAGACCCATCCGGTCTCCTGCACCTTACCGAGTCCGGACCGGTTCGATCCCGTTCTGCCCACTTATTTGTACCGTTCACGATACTTACACGTAATCCCGGCGGGCGATACGTGTTTGCAGATCGCTTCAGCCGGCCCGAAAATCCATCCGCGGGCACGGGGCCGGTAACACGTTCCGGGCATTTGTTTCAAAGGATCCGCCAGTCGGTTTCTATCTTCCGCGCCGTTCCTCCACGGCTTCGCTTATCGCTTACCGACTCGAGAGTGAAAAACGACGTGAACCTCTCTACGGGAAGAAGCTTCCTGCCGGCGCGGAGCGGCGCGGAGCGCGTCGGTGGATCTAGTCGGGTACGTACCGGCGTACCCGCGTGCTACCCGTCGGGTTTACTTTTCGGGGTCAACGCGGGCGGAGGAGGGTGCACGGTATCGGTGCACTCTCTCGCGGCTTTCCACGCCGTTGCTGCCCGTCGTCGTCGTCGTCGACGAGACTGTTCACCCCCTCCCCCGTCGAACCAGAAAAAAACACCGGCAATTTTACCGAATCATTTCCATCGACACCGCGATTACGTTACACATTTTTTCTCGTTACATATTCTTTGTTCGGAATTGATGAAAATTGTGTTACAGCCATTTGTGGTAGTCCTGTACAATTAACCCTTAGCACTCGAACGGCGACTGCAAGGCGCCACTGAAAATTGCTGTGTCGTTGTTCAAAAGAGTTTTTACGTTATTGCTTGTATTTAACCCTTTGCAACTCGAGACGATTTTGGCCAAATTGGGGAAACATTTTACAAGTACTTTAAAATCATTTATGAACACACAAATGTATGGAAGTAATAAAATTTCACATATTTATTTATTTTTGTATCAAAAACAACAAAATTTGAGAAATATTATACTCTGTAATTAGTTTTTGTATGGTATTTCGTGAAACAATGCATCGAAGATGCATCCTAGGTTTATCAGGACACGTATCACAATAATATGTTACTTACTTTTATTTGTTTCAAAATCCTGACGTCATAAACAAATTTTGACAGCAGATTTGAAATCAGCGTGAAAAAATCTATGGGAAATGATATATAACACCTTAAAAAAAAATTTCCGCCCGTGGTATTGGAAAACCCACAATTTTCTTGAAATTGTGCAAGATTAACGAATTTTCCCAATGTTAAAAAACGTTCGCACCATAATCTCCTTATTTTTCCCATATTCTACAAAGTTTCAGCTTTAATTAAAAAGAAATTTCATCATTCTACCTCATTTCGAGTGCAAAGGGTTAATAAATTACTGAACACTTCGGTATTATACCAGTAAATTGCATCATTTTCGTATTTATAACATGAAAAAAATATATGTAAAATGGAAATATTCTAGGTCGGAAGAAATGTTTCGTTTTCTAGTTAAAATAGCTTCGAGCGCATTAAGTATTACTGTTGTCGAGAAGAATTCTGTTCATCCCCCAGTACCAACTTTGAGATTGCATTTTTATATTTATCCACAGCTTGTCTGAAAGTCTTAAACAAAGTTCCATTTGTGTTCACTTAGAACATTTATGTTCCACACTGTTATATACTCCTGTGTCAGACCGTATATAGAAATCTATTGTCGGGACTGCGGATGGTTAACAAATCGGAAATCGAATTCTGTTTCATGGACGGTCACTTTTATAAATCTATGGTTACCGCCCTTTGCACTATTGCGGGGGGTGAAAATATACTATCAAGTGGCTTGCATTCACTATTGTGCCGCTTCCGGACGTTTACGACACCATAAACTATTGAGTTGGGCGCAGGACGCTGGAAGCGCACATGTTTGCTAAAACGCGCAGTCATAAATTAACTTCTAGAGCTCTATCTCGAGCGTTAATTTTGTCATCCCACTGTGGCCGGGTCAGTGTGACCCCTGCGGAACAATGTGACCTTTTTAAACAATTTTTACACGCCCCCTCTATTGTGCTCAGCTAATTGTTGTATGTGTAACGCTCGCTCGCAACGGTGACGGAAACTAAAAATTAATTTAAACAGTTCTTCAATTTAGAATTGCAGTACGTGAAAATTGGTCGTGCGAGAATTACTGGAAAATGTCACAGTTGCAACAGCTAAAGTAACTATTCTATAATTAAACTTGTTTATCCCAGGAATCTATTATTACTGTAATAAAATAACACGCGTACTCGCAGCGTAAACATGAATGTTTCACAAGGACGTTTCGACTCGACCTTTCGCGCACTGCGGACGTCGCTGCGGCGACGTGTTGTTTCAGGATAACGGTAACAATACTGTTTCTTCTAACGCAAAATAATTCACAAACATTTTCAATCCCTTTCTCCCTTTCTCAGTGGAAAATTTTTTACTCAAAATCTGTTCAAGATTCTCGCCTCGACAAAGGAGTCCTTGTTCTCCGGTGTTCCGAAGAACAAACTCTGAATGTTGTTTCTTCTATTTGTTTACAGGTTTGTAACCATTGTAAACAGTTTAGGTAAATAGTTTATTTGATAAAAACTCTTGTATTTTTTACAGTGAAACGTTTCGGTATGTTACTCTCTACGATCCTCGAACGTTCAACAAGTAATTCAATCACTTATTAGATATATTATAGAAGAGATGGCCACAAATTTTGACAGATACAATCATGTTATTTTCGTAAAGTAATGTAAAATGGTCGTTTTCAGTGCTCCGAAAACCTAGCGTTAACTGTCTATCAGACCTTTAATCACGTCCTGTGATTACGTCTGTTAATTACTCGCGTTATCGTTTCAGATCGGATCGAGTAACACGCTCGGGTGCAATCGAGCGAGCGAAGTCCGTATTCTTATCTGGCATTGGAATTCGTAGGGTTGCGTGTCTGATCTGCACATACCGTTTCCACTTGGCTGGCAACAGCCCGGCTGAAAGTGGCACGCGTGACAGTTTGTTCCGGTTAAAAATGCCTCGACGTGGGAAACGGGTACTGACAGAGTCCGCCCGACGAAAAAGGAACGTCTACCGTGTGGACGAGGGTTTGCTTGGCTAACGGCTAGGGTGGGGGGTGAGTTGAGGTGAGGCGAGGGGAGGTGAGGCAAAGCGAAAGGCGGAGCGCGATTAATGTGCAAACAGAATTAATTAGCAGAGGCGAGCGTAAAGCGGAATGAACCGTGGAGAGATTCGCCGGGCTCTTTCTTGCGAGAGCGGCTTTAATGCCGAGCGCCTTTAATCCTGGGGCAACGCACCGGCCGTTGCGCGCCGCGGCGGATTGCGTATTCACGTAATTTCTTGATCGAGGAAAAGAAATTGTATTTAAACGGACCGTGCGGAAATCCGTGCGGGGCACGCGCGCATCGCGAGGCGGTGCTCTCTGCGCTACGTGCGCCACGGAATCCTGTTATGCTAATTCGGCCGGGCAACATTTTGCGTTCCACCGCCGGCACGGTGGATATCCGCGAAGGATTCCCCGGCGGATCGATGGATCCTACGGGCCCTGCACGTGCTGTTCCCTCTTGCTCAACGCCGCACAGGGTCAGTCCGGTGTACGTGGAAATTTCAAGCAGACTCCGCAGCATGCATTAATATTTCATTTAATTTTATAATGCCGCACACTTCGACGGACCCGCGCGCTGATTTAATCCGAAATTCTGTTCGTCTTCAACGACGCCGATTCCGTGGATGAAAGTCCATTTTTTTCGGAGTTTCTCAGAAGTACACTCGGTGACGAAATTAACTGGTAACGTTGTGTCGTGCGGACACCTTCCTTCGCAGTAACAATTTTGGTTCATTCAAACAACAACTATATACGTTTCTACATTTGCGGACTGGTGAACAATCTGTGATAGTTGTATCCTTTAGAGGATTACTGTGTGCTTCGAGAACAATGTTCTCTCTGATTTCTGCTCCGGGGTCAGTTTGCTCTTCACCTCGGTGGTGACTTTGAAAAGATTGGGAGACGGTCCCATTTCGAAATCATTGTTCGATAATGCAAAGATGGCGCTTATCAGTGGTCAAAAGCGCTAGGTAAAGGACAAATCTAGTGCGCTTGCTACCAGGCAGGTCCTGATTTTGCGTTGTCGAGCAACGTTTTACATTATTCGGTCGCGTGATGCCTGTCATAGGGGCCATCTGAGCGCGCGTGGCCGAAGCGACGGCAGCGCCATTGTTTACGTTGTCGGCCACGCGTGCTCACACCGCCTCTCTGATCTTGCGACCGAATAATGCAAAATGTTGCTTTAAAACGTAAAAGTATTATCTGCCTTGTAGCAAGCGCGCTAGATTTATCTTTTATCTAACGCTTTTCACCCTTGAAAAGCCCCATCTTTGCATTATAGAACAATGATTTGCCGCCTCCCGAACCCTTGCAACCTTGTACGATCTAGGCACACGCACACTGGGGCGGATCAAGGCCACCTGGAAAAGCTAGACCTCGACAGGTTAAGCATCTTAGACACATTTGTGAATAGTTTTGTCACGCGTCGCAGAAACTCTTTCGATGATGACTCTTTCGAGTCTATCCGGACACGCAAGGCGGTGAGCGTGATCGAAAAGACCTAATCACGAAGGGAGGCGGAGGCGCGTGCCGTAAATCGTGCCGGCGACGGAATCCGCAGGACTCGTGTCGCGTTCCGCAATCGGCGGATGAAATCGCGGTGAGCGGCTCTGTCTCATTTGCGGCGGCTGATTTACAGGCACAATCATCGGGGCGCATGACGGCTGATGAGTGGCGAGATTAAGGCGCGGCCAACCTCGTAAAGGGTCTTGCGCACCGCGACTAATTATGAAATTTAATTAAACCGCCGCGTACGTGAGCGGCTTTGAAGGTGCGCGCGAACCGACGCCACCATTTAGCGGCGCACTAATTCAGCGTTCATTTATCTGCCGCTCGCGGTGAAAGAGAGAGAGAGGAGTCCGTTCCATTCCCGGCCCGGCTCCTCCTCCTCCTGCCGCGCCTTTACGCTTCTCGGCGCGCTCTGTCCGCGCGCGGGAGCCTGCGCGAGGAAAAAAAGATAAATGAAACACGCGCGCGCCACTCGACCCGCCGAGAAATTCAAGGAAAATTCGGATCAAGCGGACGAGCATTAGCCGGACGCGGAGCTTTCGTTTCGGGCGGAGGGATGTTTGCCCTTGGAATCTCTGAAGCTGAAGACGCTCCGATTCGACAACCGCTCTTCGGACTTTTCGCCAGCTACCGCCGTTTTATCACGAATGTTTTACGAGCCTTCGGAATTTCGACGCTCCGGTCGGGATTTTCCTGGCCTTCCGTTTACATGACTGTTGGCCAGGTTTGCATGACTGTCTGCGAAACATGGAGCACTCGGAGCAATAGGGACGTACAGTATAGTTGTTTATTATTGATCCCCTCGGGGTTGCAATTTTTTACAACAATTCGCCTCCTCCTTCTATCCACGCTCTGCTCTTATCCTACCTTATCCTAAACGCACAAAAACACAAAAAAACCGCAAAAACTCGCCTCGCAAAAGAGAGAGAGAAAGAGAGAGATAGATTATAGGGACATATAGTGAATGTCACTAATATTCGGACGCTCTCAAAAGTCGTATAACTTTGTTAACATTGGACCATACGACTTGGATTTTTTCAAATGAGTTAGCACAATTGGTCTGCTACATAAGGTGAAAAAGAATTTTTACAAAAATTGCATCTGGTCGAAATTGCAGAGAAAATCGTTCGCGTTATGTAGCGAACTAATTGTTCTAACTTGTCAAAACTATTCAAGTAGTATAGTCCAATATTGACGAAACCCATGCGATTTTTATAAGTGTCCGAATATTAGTAACAGTCACTGTACGTTGCAGCCTGTGTCGTTGGTTGAGGGGAGGGAGCACGATTCGAGGGGAAAACAGTTACCCTCTCTCCTCCAGTACGCGTCACGTGACCTTGCACGGTAGAGGGGGAAGTGTCGACGCGAGTCTTGATCTGGCGACACAGGCCGTAGCGGCGCGCCCGAAAATAATGTAAACAAACGGAGAGGCAACATAAACAAAGCCAGTCCTATCTATAGAACACATCTGTTTTTTCGATTCAATAATTTCAGAACGTAGGTAAATACAAATTTTCGCGTGCGCGGTGTGCATATATTTTTAAATGAATTCCAACAAATTTTCACCTCGTTCTTTATAAAATGAAAATGTGCTTTATCCAGAGTTTCATTATATATCGACGAAACATCGCAAAACCAAAATTTACAAATATTATAAAAATGTTATCACCCAACGGAAGTTCCATTCGGTAACCCAGCTTTTCCATCGATGATTTTAACCCTCAGTAAAATTGCTGTATCATTATTCCAAATATTTTTTATATTATTAAATTCGTGTGTATTTAATAAATTACTAAACATTTCAGTGTCGCAGGATTAAATTGCGCCAATTTCGTATGTACAACATGAAAATAAAATATGTAGAAAGGTAATTTTCTAGGTTGGAAGAAATGTTTTGTTTTGGAGTTAAAATATCTTCGAGTGCACAGGGTTAATATTCTATTTTAACCTCGCGTATTGTCCGCGAAAAAAAAATAACACTGACGAAGGGAGATCCGCTAAGAACGATAACACTAATTTATTAAAATCCGTTCTCCATCAAATAATTCAATAGCGTATAAAATCACATCCACCGGGCCGGAGTAGGGAGGGACGGGCGAAATTATAATAATAGCTAATTCGGAACGGGAATATTGTCGATCGAAAGGGTTTACCCGTGGATATTTGTTCGACGGTGGGAGCAACGTTCACCGGGAATATCGCGACAGATCTGTCTGTTCGTGTTTCCGGTAGACCGCGATGAAATTTCAGGGATCACGATCGGATGAAATTCGTGGAATAACACCGGGGCCGGGCGCGGCGCGCGCCGGCAAAGAAAACATGTGCGGCGCCGAGAGCTGCCAGGACTTTTCAATTTCGAGAGGGAACTCGTTTCTCCCTGGCAAATAACGTTGCTTCTCTTTTCACGCTGCCCGGCAAAGTGTTGCGCTACGCGATGATCCTGTTGCGCCACCGCCGCTATATATCGGATCATCCGGATAATAGATTCCCCGGCAGCGAACTTGGACGTTTCTTTTTCCGCGCGCGACCATTCGCGGCCGCGGGATAATTTAAAGAAAGCATCCGGCAATTTTGATCCCGCCTTCCGCGCGTCAACGATGATGGATGACTGCCAGCCAGATCGGAGAATTTACGCTTCCTCGCTTTTTCTTTTTCGATATCGGAGATGACAATCCGGAGCATTTATAATACGATCATTGAATTCGATTCATTGACACTAGGTTCACGGGACCCGTCAAAATGATGGGTTCTAATATTTTTAATTTACGATTGTTGAGATTGTGAAGATGCATCTAATTGGAATTACTCAACAAACTTATTTCCTTGGGTATATGTTATTTAAAAAGTGCCTGAAAACTTGGATAAACACATTCTTCTTTCGTTGATATAGTAATGTAAAATACTCACTTTTAATGCTCGGTGAACCTAGTGTTAACCTTCAGCGGGAAATCTGACATTTTTAATCTGATTATTTATAATTCTAGTGCAATTATTTGATCCTTCTGGTCAGTCTTTGAAAAGTTTGGAATAGATTTAAAATTGATTTTAAATTTAAGTAAATTTCTACCAAAAATTTATTTTAAATTATTATTATATACATTAAATTGTACTATACATGTATACAGGGTGAGTCCGAAGAAACAGAACGCCTAAATATTTCCGTTACTCTTCGTTGTACAAAAAAACTTCCTCGGACAAAGTTACAGTGTTTGAAGGGTCACATGTAACGGCCTAAGGGAAAAAATGTTCAAAGTCATTTCAAGGTGATCGATGTTTCTTTAAATGGAATGATATATCTTCGTTAACGTAATGTTGTAGCTGACAAAATAACGAATTCATCCATGTAACACAATATGTGACCTACAAATGACCTTCAACCCAGAAAAATGGAATAAATAAAATTCAACGTGTACGATTCATTTGCTTTATTTCTGTTGCGCATAATGTTCAAAAATATTTCCTTGTATACTTCATGTTATAAGAACGATGGTTACCTGCCGGCCTTAAGGGCCCTGTCTTCGTAGATTCGCGATAAGGTAGAGTGACCACATTACCGACAAAAATAGACGAAAACTAGTTTTACCTGCCTCAAATTTTCGTCCTTAAAGGACGAAAGAAGAAGGTTCGTCTTGAAGAAGAAGGTTCAATACAGTACTCGATCTGACGCTGAAAAAGTCACGTGACTGTCCGGGGCCCTTAACTGGCTCTCTACAGTAGATTCGGCCAGCCCCCTCAAAATGACGGACTCTAATATTTTTAAATTGCGAATATTGAGATTGTGGAAATCGCTACAAACTTTGATCGATACATTCACGTTATTTTTATAAAGTAACGTGAAATAGTCATTTTCAGTGCTCCGTAGACCTAGCGTTGAGGAATTGTGTTTCCGCGGAACCGCAGCGCCGGCTCGCAAGTAGAATAAGAGCATCATAGATCAAACGCGAAAATTGTCAACGAAAAGAATCCCGCGGGGGTTTTTAATATTCCATTGTTGGAAACCCCTCCCCACCCCCCACCGCCGGCGCCTTTCGACTGCGAAATGAGGTGGGTAATGAAACCGGTTCAATGGACGGAGCTTAAACGGCGCCTTTGCCGCGTGTTTCGTCGTTGGGAACCGGTGCCAAGGCCGAGGCCGGAGGATTTTCTTTTTTTTTCTCTCTTTTTTTTTTTTTGGTTCACGGGACATAAATCTTCGGTTGAAAAGCGGAACGAATTGAAAGCTCGGGCGTCGATGAGACGGTGAAAAAGCATAACTAGCTCCGGTTCGTTGCGCGAACCGAATCAACGGTCCCAAGGAGCGTCGGAAGAAAAACCGTAGCGAGCGGGTCCATAATAAAATCCCGTCGACGAGAAATAAAGGAGTTCCGCAGAATCCGCGGATCGATAATCAATTTCCTGTACACTCGTTCACCCTTTCGATCGTAAAGCGCTCGCGCGCGCCCTCGGACGGTTTACTGTTTACTAAAAGACTATAAATTTTATTCCATTCGTGGCCCACATTCTCTTCTCGGCTTCTTTCTCTTTTTTCTTTCTTCTTCTATCTCTTTTTTTTCCCTTCCTTTTCTCTCGTTGTTCTTTCGTTCCGCCGCGAAAAAGTTCGCCGACCGCGTTCCAGGGATCAGGGATGCACGGGAAAAGCGGCGAACTCGATAACGACGTCCGCAATCCGAACAATACAGCCGGCGGCCGTAAATCGATCCGGTCGAAGGAATAGCCGCCCGAACACGTGACCCTCTGAAACAATTGAAAAACATGCATTAAACATGGCGGCGACGTGATTTACCGACGACCGAAACTCTCTTCTCGCGACCCCATCGTTCTCGCCCCCGCGCAGCATTGTATTCTATCTCTGGATATCGAATGGCGGCCCCGTCGGCTACGCTGCTCGATGTCCCTCGGAATATCGGATGACGCCCCGGCCCTTTGAAATGTTAACCCGAATGCGCCATTTAGTTTATGCTTTTCCCGGGATTAAGGGACGGGGACACGGAGGAAAGCTGGGAAAAGCTACGGGCCCTCGAGCTCCGGCTGAAACCATTACCGGTTTGCGGAGTAATTCGTCAGGCGTTTTCAGTAATTATCCGGCCGTTCGTATCTGTTTTCGTAACGTGGGAACGTTGTTACGCGGCGATTGATACGTTGCAGTGTTCTGTTTCACGTTCATTCGATAGGTCGAAACGCTGGTTGATTCTCGTGATCGTCTTGGATACATACGGAAGCCGTATGGATTATACGCATTCACGGAAAAGCTTAGTTGGCCAAATTTGAAATAACGAAGAGATCACAGAAATGTTGTCGGTACGTTAAAACTGTGGAACAGTTTTAAAAGTATGATATTTGATATTTCCAGCGATCGAAAGAAATTATTATTTTGCGTAAAGGTCTAAATGTTGCTAGGAAATTTCCTTATATTTTCGAAACCGTGCACATGCTACGAACGCGTGAGATCCCCGGTCCACTTCGTCACGTTTCAAACGCACAAATCTCTCGTAAGAATTTCAGAATATGACGCGATATCACGGTAAAAGAATCGCCGGAATGCGCGCGAATCCGGTGTCTCTACGAGGTGTGTCTGATAACTTCCGTTCCGCAATAAACGTTACTCAGACAGTTCGCCTACTTAAATCGGACGTCCGCCCACCACGCACCGTGCGAATAAATTCCCCGAAAGAAGCAGCGCCGGATATTACTTGAAATTTAGAATCCACCAACCAGGGGGTGCGTTGTGCGGCAAGTAGTCGCGCCGGAAAATATTGCGGCACTTCGTAGCCTGCAACGGCGGCAGTTAAGCAACGCGGCACGGGGCAAAGCTCGCCTAGACAATAATAATAACTTGCTTAATTTTCCGGCCATTGTCGGGAAACGTTGCCGCTTGTTCGATAACTATACCGGGATTTGCATTATCTGCCGGTGCCTTCGGCCCGCGCGCACGCGGCCTACTTGAGCTTCGAGTCCCTGGGAACAGGAGAAGTACAGGAGAAGTATATATATATAATGTATATAGATAGATAGATAGATAGATAGATAGATAGATAGATAGATAGATAGATAAATAGATAGATGAATAGATTGTTTAGAAAGAAAGAGAGGGAGATACACACAGAGAGATAGAGATAGAGAGAGAGATAGATAGATAGATAGATAGATTGTTTAGAGAGAAAGAGAGGGAGATACACACAGAGAGATAGAGGTAGAGATAGATAGATAGATAGATAGATAGATTGTTTAGAGAGAGAGAGATACACAGAGAGATAGATAGATAGATAGATAGATAGATAGACAGATAGATAGACAGATAGATAGATAGATAGATAGATAGATAGATAGATAGATAGACAGATAGATAGACAGATAGATAGATAGATAGATAGATAGATAGATAGATAGATAGATAGATAGATAGATAGACAGATAGATAGATAGATAGATAGATAGATAGATAGATAGATAGATAGATAGATAGATAGATAGATAGATAGATAAATTGTTTAGAGAGAGAGAGAGAGATAGAGAGAGATGCACAGAGAAAGAGAGATAGATAGGTAGATAGACAGATAGATGGATAGGTAGATAGATAGATAGATAAATAGATAGATAGATGGATAAATAGATAGATAGATAGATAAATAGATAGGTAGATAGAGATAGACAGAGAGAGAGAGAGAGAGAGAGAGAGAGAGAGAAAACTGTAAAAGAATACGCGTTTCTTCTTCGAACATCGGTACGGAACTGAAGGCAAAACAAATTCTTTTTTAAATAATTGATTACATATCGGTACCCCTAATATAAACGTAAAACAGATTAGGGGAGCAGGGGTCGGTATAAATGAACGCTTATCCGAAAAAAAGAAGAGGAGCTTGTCGATCATCTGGCAACGGAGGGATCGTTCTCTCGCTGGAAAGTGTGTCTGCGAGACAATCGAGACAAAGAAGGAACGCGGTCCTCGAAACAATCGATCCTCGTGACACACAAAGCGAACGATGAAATCAGCGCCTTTCGCGGCAACGAGCGGGAACGGGGGAAAAAATGTGGGAGAAGATGGTGAGAGAGAGAGAGAGAGAGAGGGAGGGGGCGGGGGAAGATGAGGAAAAAAAATGGAGGAAGCGTCGTCGATCGCGAGAGCGAACAGGCAGCTAAGGAATAATTCAAAGGCATTGTGCGCCGCGTGAATTCCAGCCGAGGGAAGGCTGCTTCTCTTACCAAGCAAAACTCTCCACGGTCCAATCATCCGGCACGGGCTGATGGAGCTGTCAGCTGCAGAATCGTAGGCGAATGGTCCGTAATGGATTTCACTGTAAGAGGAGGCCGTGGCTAAAAGCGTGAAAGGAGTATCGGACAGATAAATATTTAAATTGGCCGAACACCTAACTGCCAGTCCCCTCTCTCTCTCTCTCTCTCTCTCTCTCTCTCTCTCTCTCTCGCTCTCGCTCTTCACTCCCGCAGCAGAGAAAACGGATATCGCATTTTCCCCCGGAACGTTTGGCGGGTTATTTAAAGAAGTTTCCCGAGCGTCGCCGTGACGCGCCGCGAGGCGCCGATCGATCGCCGCGCCGAGGAAACTAGTTGAAAGACAATATCGCGGTGTCGGGAAGTTTCTTCACGCCGGGGCTGATTCGAGATATAGGAAATAGAATCTTCTATATTGGCAATATGCTATAACGGTTTGATTCCTCGTCGACTCGTCGCTCCGCCGTGTGCCCGCTTCCCCAAATAGAATTTCCTGGAGACGATCGATCGATCCGCCCATCGGAAACCATGAGAAAATAATCATTCGTCTTTATTTGCGCCCTCGCCGGTGCGAGAAATACCGACACAGAGCATGCACCATCGTTGGGGAAACAATTCTTCGAATCAAGCCCAGGTCGTTGTAATTACCCTGGAAAATATTTCCACACCGAATAACTGCCACGTCAGTCACGACTGACAGTGATTTCTTAATTTTATCGGGGTCTTTCGAAAAGGGTTAACATCCCCTATAATACATTTTAAACGTCTAGTTCTGGTTTCACTGATTAAATTACTCCAATTTTTGTTCACACTCCTGCTTGCTGCAAGCAAGTTTTCATTTCGATTATTGCATTTGCAGTATTTGTTGAAGCAAGCATCGTGAATATTTTCCACGTTGACAGCACTCGTTTGATCGGATAACTCTTGCCAAAGTTGGCAGCGTGTTCGCGAGACGACGGCAAAGGCCAGGCGAAGTGGGGATGGGATTTTGAGTGTACGAAGATGTCAGAAATCGTGTCGTGGATGGTCCCACAGACGGGGGACGCATAACACGCAAAGCTCTGCTAAAGGCTAATTGCATTTGATAGTCGGGATTTGCGAGACCGTATCCTTTGAACGGGCCAAGTTCGATGGAGCCGTGCGGCCCCGGACGTGTAAGCCGACTTCGAAAGCACTTTGAGACGGTAGCGGCTGAAAGACAACAATGCCGCGCTGTCGCTGGATACCTTAATCTGTCGATAATTTTACGTCCCACTCGATATCGCCGGCTAACGAAGTTTGTCTAGCAACGACACGTGCACGCCCGGCCGCCCACGGATTTACGAGCCGATGAAGAGTCCTCCACCGCATTATGCCGCGAGCTTTTTGCCCTGACGGGTGATTAATGGTCGGCCGAATTCTCGCCGGAAGGCTCCTTTATGCAACGATAAGGAAACGTCGACTCGGGCCCGGGAGATGAGAGTCCATAATTTTCCTGGCCACGTCAATCTCCGTCCCCTTAGAATCCGTTTAACCGGCCGTCTGGGTCCGTTCCGACCCGACGTCTCAAGAATTCTGCGACTACCGTTCAGACATTTTTAAGGAAAACGACTTTGCAATATTCGATCGCGCCATTCGGATTTTTCTTTTAGAAGTTCGAGCTATTTGTTCGCCACGGGAGGTGACAGACATTTTTCGAAAAATATTCCAATCGGTTGGGGTTGCGGGGAAAGGGCTAAAAGTAGAAGATTTGGATTTTTGATGAAAAGAAATTCGCAGTTTTTCCAGAGATTAATTGTCGAACATTTCTCAGGGTTGAATACTCTCCTTGGACAGTCTGTTCCACAACTAAATAACTCCTTGATTTAATTCGAACCTGATTCAGAAGAGGACCACGTGAAAACGCTTCAGAGGAGAAGGGGAATATTTGTACAAGTTTCATTATGCTTTTGTCTAAGACCGGCTGATGTTCGAGCAATCCCCGAAGAAGTCAGCTCGCCGGAGATTAATTATCGAGCATTTCGCCCGGGAAAGTCTCCGGGAGCTGGCACAATCTGTTTCACAACTAAATTACTCGTTAATTTCTCGTGTATACTGTACACGGTCGAAAACTACATTATTGCATCGTTAGTTGGACGCGGCGCTGCCCGAGTACGTCGTCGTCGTTGTAATTTATTCGACTAGTTTGAAGCAAAGCGGCATCCTCAGCATTTATGGGAACGCGTAACTCCCTCGACATGGTATATCTCGTCGCGGCACTTAGCGGGGCCTGTCAAGAACGCGAAAATACGCGTCGGACGACGAGCATGTTGACGCGATTACACCTAACAAGGGCCTGATATTGCAGCGGGCAACGTACAACCCGGTGATCACAATGAAGACGTTGTTATCGGTTTCTCGAGCACGATACGCGAGCCGACGCACGGTGGTCCTAATCGATGAATTAGGAGGGAAAGAGTTCAAAATTAAAGGTAAAGAGAAACACGTATCAGTGAATTTTTTATGTACTATACATCCCACGGAGACGCAAAGTGTCCTCTGGCATTAGTCTCATTATCAATGACACATCCCCGAGCCACGCTCCCTTCCTCGGCCCTTCAAGCTTCGTCCGCGGGCTTCGCGAATCTGTAAAACGTTTCCCAGAATCTCCTCGACAATTGTTTAGAACAGGGTCCTCCGCGACCTTGACAACATATTTCAAAATGAAGATCAGTGAAGAGATCTCTTTCCTAGAGGGAACTGGATCCGAGTGACCACTTTACATTAGAAGAATAACAAGATTATACCCAATTTTTGGAATATGCCCCCAAAGAAATATGTATGTTCGATGAATAAAATTTTCCTTCCATATAAGACGACGCACAGTGGTCCTAATCGATGAATTGGGAGGAAGAAAGTTCAAAATTATTTTTTCCTCCTAATTCCTCGATTGGGACCACTGTGCGTCGTCCCGTAAATGATACGCTCAACTCGAGGGCACCGTCGAAAGTCGATCGCGAAACAGTGAAAGTCGCGAATTTATCACCGGCGAAACATTAACGTGCCCGCGCGTGTACGCGCACGTGCGCACGCGCGAATTACTCTAGTTAACCGCGGCCCGAAGACTGATTTATCGACAGCTCGACCTGCGGGTACCCTATGTCCCATTGGATTCTCTCTGGTCAGCTAGTACCAGCTATTTAATTAAAACTCGCGGAACGAATTAGTTGCAGGCGAAACACCTGTAATAAATTATTCGCGGTAACGGAATTCCGTTGGCAAGTGTGCAACAAAAAAGAAAAGATGCATTTCAGTTTCACAGCGAAATCTGATCCAGTTCGTAAACGCTTCGTCAGACGCGAGATTCTCCAAAAGTTTGCTCCCATGTCTGACTAAATCCTGACTTGCACTACTTGCACCGGTAACACTCGACTCTCGCGTTCTAATTAACCCTTAGCACTCGAACGGCGACTGTAAGGCGCCGCTAAAAATTGCTGTATCATCATTCAAAATATGTGTTGCATTATTAAATTTGTTTGTATTTAATAAATCGCTAAACATTTCAGTATTGTACGAGGAAATTGCACCGTTTTCGTATGTGTAACATGAAAACAAATATATAGGGTGCGTCCGAGTAATGTGTACAATCGGACAGGGGGTGATTCTACATGTAAATACAAACCTGAACAACGGAATAACATTTTTTTCATTTGACGCCTCGTTTTCGAGAAAATTGAATTTAAAGATCCGCCGGGTTCGTGTGCTTCACTATATGTATGATAGAAAGTAGAATTGGCTGGCCACGATCGTACACGTCAGACGATGAATATCGAATAGTACGCGCATTCGCTGCGTTTTCAAACTGGATTTTCTCGGAAACAAAGCTTCGGATGAAAAAATTCTATTCTATATTTTTTTCTCTTTTTCTCATTGGCTATCGCCTCGTGTCCGCTTGTGCATGTTAATCGGCCGCACCCTGTATAGAAAGGAAATATTCTAGGTCGGAAGAAATGTTTCCTTTTAAACCTAAAATAGCTTCGAGCGCAAAGAATTAATCGAGTTCTAACCTATTAACCACTTGCTGAATGTTCAAAATTAGTTCTTAATTAGAACTTCTGCTAACGAGAAATCTCAACCGATATTCCTCTGTTTACAACATCCAGCTTGTTATTCGCGGCTAATTCGCGTCTACCGAGCTGTTGAAAGTTTGATCAACGGAACACCGATCATTTCCCGATCGCTGCGCAAAGAATTGCGTTTGTCGCGGGACGATACACCGATTCCCGTCAGTCTGACAACCGGACCGTGAACAACGTGAAACGGGACGCGGCAGGATAGTCGTCCTTTCGTTGCCGGGCCGCAGGAATCTAGTTATTCCGGGGAATTAATGCGTGATTTACGGGCCGGTCGGTATTCTTGCCGCAGAAGCTATACATTCTCAAGTTCTCCATTACTAATACCGGTTAATTCCGACTGTTAACCACGGTTCGTCGAGCACACGATCCCCTAGAACTCTTCCGTCCTTCCCTTGCCCCCCGGGGGTGGGGGGTGGGGAGCGGAGGGGATCGGTTTTCGACAACGCGTCCGCGATTTTTCCTCCCCCTCCGTCGAACTCCCAATAAACCCCGCGGAGTCCCCGCGAATATTGGACCGACCATACCCGCGGCAATTATCCCGAGTTTGTGAACCCGATTGCTGATCGGCTATGCGAGAACCGGCCGCGCTGGAATTCGTTAATAATCGACGCTCGGAACCGACCCCCGATGTCCGACTATATCTAGTCGGCCGTAATACCGGCGAAACGACGCCTTTAAATAGGATGCCGGATAAACATGCGACACGGCCAGTATATCGATTTTCCGGCGGGCCATCGCATAGCGTTGCGACCCTCTCTTCAGCCCCCCCCCCCCCCCCATCGCGATCAGATCCGCGCGGAGCTACGTAGGATCGAAGGGACAGATAATGCCCCGTCGAAGCGATAAATTCCTGTTGCGGGAACATGTTTACGCGTTCGACGTGATCGTTCCCGTAAAAACCGACGCTTAAAGCGTTGCCAGCTTCCGGCGGACGATGGACCAGGTGAACGCGGAACGTCGTACCAGAAGTTTAAACGCGGCTCACCTAACCGAGCGGCGTCGCAACGCGTCGCGTCGAGTCGCTTCCCCTCGGCCGAGCGGGCCGAGCGTTAACAAGATGAACCAGCCGTGTCGCCCCGCTAGACATTGTGCTCGCCGGGAGAAAAGGTTCTTGAGTTATGCGGCAATTTTAGTTTTCGAGCGTCATGGTCCCAGGCTTGGGCGAGCGTCGCCGGACTTGCCGTTCTCACTGCGCGAGAGAAGATCAGCTTGGAACCTGTGGAAATTGTAATGGTATTCTATCGAACCGCTTCGTAATAAAAATGAGCATATGATAAAAATGAGGTGCTATTTAGAACCAGAAAAATAGAAGAGTTTTAATGTAACATTATTGTCAGTCCACTGAACGAAGCGAAACCAAACATTTTTACACCACCTCTAAACTCTTATGCTGGTGGCGCTGAAAGCTAGACAACACAGTTAATTCTCGTTCTGGCGACTGACTCTTAGACGCAATCTGAAGTTCCCGCTGACCATCGCGATTGAGATACACAGGGCACGCTGGAAACCTAAGTGTCACATCCGTCTATAAGTCACAAGCCTATGACTAATAACCGATAGTGACAAGAAGACTGAGAAAATGTCTTTCTGAAATACAATGTCTCACCTCGGTGGTGCGGATAGTTCCACTGACTCCAAACCGTAAGGTTGACACTGACTCTTAACGAGAATTCACTGCAGTGCCCGTTATAGCCTGACGCACCGCTGTTATGCACCTTGTGTTGAGACGCAACTCAATGCAGAACCCACGTTGGCTCTCTCGCACTTGATACCGAGTCCCAATCACTTCGACCACCCTTACTAGAGGCAACAAATTAGCCTAAGGGACGAAGACTCTTGAGACCCACACGACGGGACTCGTTCCATTTTCTCTGCGAGTTTCCGGCACGAGAAGATAACAATTTAAGACATCGTCTGGACATCCTCTAACCACTCACCCCCAATTTTCAGCAATTTTCGTGAAGCGAGTTTCGCGGGCAATTCGCCGGCCGGAGGTGCCACAATCGTTTCGGAACGAGAGCTGTTCGGTCGAAGGGGCGTCGCGGCGTCGACGAGGCTAAAAACCGCGTTAATCGAACCGGGCCGTGAGCGCCGCCGGGCGTCGCAGGTTAGATCACGGGCGTCCCCCGAGGTTAGGTTTCGCGTGTTCCGACCGGGATGCGGAGCTTTAACGGTCCCGCAATTATTTTCACCGCGGCCGCGGTAAGCCGGAGCCTCTCGTATAAAACGTCACCTCGAGCGGCGGATCAGGGTCGAATCAGAGCAAAAGGCGAAGCCGGTGGAGAAAGAGAGTGGTCGAAGAGTAGAAGAGACTGGTGGTGGGTGGAAGGCAGGAACGGGAGGAAGAAAAGCGGCAAAGAAGAACTTCTCCTCGGTCTTTTTCTAGCCCGCTTCCTGCCTTGTCCCGCGGCATTTTCATTCGCTGGTCCACTGGCCGTGGAAAGTCTTTTTTAATGACTGCTCTCCGGTCCAACCCCCGACAGAATAGACGGCGCGGGGGGAGGGGCGGCGAGGAGGAGAACCGTAGCGAGCACGAGGGTAGGACGAGGCGGAGAGAAACCGAGGCGAAACAGGCTATAAGACTTGTTCGCTTAAAGCGAGTAGGAACCATTAGAGAAGAATATAATCTTTTTTACGCTGTCTCTGGGTTCGCCTCTGTCTCGCGGTCCGTGCCTTATGCCCTCCTTCTTTCTGCCCTTTTTCCCCGACCGATTCTCTCCGCGCCCATTCCCCCACCCCCGTTCCGTTCCCCCACCAGATCCCGCCGTTCCCTTTGTGCCTGCGGTCGTAATTCAAAAAGTTTTGTCGGATTAAAAATGTGACCGGACTGTCGCGACGGAGGAGGTCGTTCGCTCTCGCTCGACGTCTTTGTCTCTTCGTTCTTTCGCCGGGCTTTTGTACAACGTCCTCTCCCAGCGCACGCTACCGCCCTCCCGACCCTCCCCCGCCCTCTCTCTTCTTCGCCCCTCGTCAGCTGCTCGAACGGCACTCGACGGAAAATTTTTTCGCGGCAGTCAGCTCTATTTGCGCGGCGCGCGGGGAGGATGAAAGCGGCCGAGGTAATAATACAAAAAGTTTAATTAGGATCGGCCGGGCAGGAACGACGCGACGCCCGGCTTCCGTCCCGTCTAATCGGAATTCGAGAGTTCCCTGACCCCGTGCGAACGAACCGCCAAGCTTATTACCGCGTCGCGACGTCCGACCGGTCGACCATCACCCATTAACCCTTTCGGTACGGGCAGGTTCCCCGCCGTGGTACTCCCACCGAACGGGGCAATGCCGCGCGCCGCGACGCCACGTTTTAGTTACGCGACGCCGATCGTCAGCAGGAGTACCGCGGACGCGGATTACCCGAGACTGATTCTTGAGGAATTTGGGTTGCTCAGCGTTTAGTTATTTTGGCTGTGAGAAACAAATGATGCAAAATATAATATTGTCAATGGTCGTCGGCTAGTAGCCCGTAGTACCTCACTGGCACTGTGCGGAGTGACACTATAGTCGACCGTAGTACCTCAGTGGCATCGCACGAGGTGCCACTATAGTCGCCCGTAGTACCTCAGTGGCACTGTATGGAGAGCCACTATAGTCGCCCGTAGCACCTCAGTGGCACTGTGCAGAGTTCCACTATAGTCGACCGTAGTACCTCAGTGGCATCGTACGAGGTGCCACTATAGTCGACCGTAGTACCTCAGTGGCATCGTACGAGGTGCCACTATAGTCGCCCGTAGTACCTCAGTGACACCGTACGGAGAGCAACTATAGTCTCCCGTAGTACCTCAGTGGCACTGTACGGAGAGCAACTATAGTCGCCCGTAGTACCTCAGTGGCACCGTACGGAGAGCAACTATAGTAGCCAGTAGTACCACAGTGGAACTGTATGGAGAGCCACTATAGTCGCCCGTAGTACCTCAGTCACACCGTTTGGAGAGCCACTATAGTCGCCCGTAGTACCTCAGTGGCACCGTATGGAGAGCCACTATAGTCGCCCGTAGTACCTCAGTGACACCGTTTGGAGCGCCACTATAGTTGCCCGTAGTACCTCAGTGGCACCGTATGAAGATCCGCTATAGTATCCCGTAGTACCTCAGTGGCACCGTATGGAGATTCACTATAGTCGCCCGTAGTAGCGAAAGGATCAAGGATCGCCAGGATGATCCGCGGACGGCGGAACGAGAAAATCGTTGTTCCTTTACCGAACAAACGACAAAGATCTGCCGCCCCGAGGTGCTATGCCGACGCTGCGACTCGAAGATATCGTGGCTAGCATCACCGAGCGCGCAATCATGAAACTCGCGGCTGCTTGCCGCCGGCGACGCGGTGCGAGCGAGTTAAAAACATTATGTTAGTGCCGGCACAAGGGAAGATGATATTCGCGAGATGAGATCGCGTCTACCTTCCACTTTTTTCCGGTGCCAGGTTCTCGCATACGTCCACAATGCTAATATTAACACTTTGAACGGCCCTCTAGGAACCCGAAAAATTCCATAAAATGAAAGTAGAAAGTATTCGGAGCGTCCGAAATATCGCAGGCTTTGGAGTAACAACAACGTCAATATGTATTTCAAACTTAGCAGTGTAGAAGATGTACTGCACTCAAAAATAGCTTCGTCGAAAGAGAGTCGTAAACTACGTTGTCCGTTTGCACGAAAGAAGAGCTCTTTTGTGTGCTTGCGACCGGACGCTACAAGTTGTTGGAACAAGCCGGCCAGGTCACCCAAGGCCGAACAGGATGCTACCTTGCGATATTTGCATCGCTGGTGTTTTAGGAGGGTTCGCGAAGGGAAGCAAAATCGAAAACAGGAAGGGGTACGTCTCGCGGCTGGAAGCGGCACCGGAGGATCGGGCAAGGACACGGGAACTTCGGAACGATAACAAAGGAGTGTAACGATGCAATAATTGGCAGTACGCGCGGGGCCGCGCAGTCGTGCTCGAAGCTAAGGGCTGCGGCGTGATTCAACAATGGCTCGGTTACTGCCGGGGACGACTCTCCCTTTCCCGTTAATCTCGCAAAACGTGCCGCGGCTTAAAAGGAAGGCAATGAAACCACCCCCGTCCCCCCAAGCCTCGTTACCTCCCCTCTAATGAAATAACAATGACTATTATCGTTTCATATTACCACGCGGCTCTTCGGAGGCGCGTCTACTCCCACCCCCTCCCCCGAAACCGTCGACGAACGTCGAAAATCGATACCCTGTTGATCGACTTCCATGTTTCTCTGCTTCTTCGTCGAACGCGGCCACAGTTTCCCCCAGCCGAATCCTAACAGACACAGCTTAGAGTGTCGAAGCTTCGACCGGCGAGATTCGGTTCACCCGGAACCCGGACACAAACACGATACGAACCTAAGCCAGACCCTATCCTAGCAACGTGTTGTCAACGATCCAGCTTCGGTTTATCAGACTGACTTCGCTCTTCGAATCCGTGTCCCCGCTCGGAATCACTTGTCACGCGAACAGCATTTTGCGAAGCGGAATGTCCGGCTGATCCGAGATCACGATCGAGAAATCCTAGCGGGATCCGGTGTTAGCCAACTCGGTTATCCAACTTCGTGACACCCTTCACGTATATTCGACAGTCGCCACTGTAATTAGGCCACTTAGGCTTCTTCTTGGCGAAAGACCTAGCGAAAGCTAGGTTCAGTCATCTCTAGTCACCTAAGCTCGTAGAAGAGTCCATCAGACTCGGAAGTTTTCAGCTTCAGCTGTCGGTTTTCTAATTAACAAGAACAGGACCGACTCTGCGGGGACCTAATCCAAAGCTTAGGATAGTCATATCTGTCACCCGGCTTTGAAGATTCCATCGGTCTTGAACTGTGCAGCTCCATCTTCTAATTAAGAAAAGTAGCACTACCTGAAGCAAGTTTTCCGTTTACCCTGATTTAAGTCCGAGCCATCGTCCTTTCCACGCGAGGGCAATCTTTTGAAGAAAAGCTTCTGATCGTGTGACGTCAGTGTGCACCAAGGACACGGACGATCCGAAAATTTCTAAAATCGCTTCTCGAACTTCAGAAATCGTTTGTTCGTAAACGACGAAAATATGCTAGAACCAGAGGTTGGTAATTAAGTTTTTTACTTGGCTAAAATATCCGTGGATACCACGCTGTATTTACATATATTTGCAGGGTTATGAATGAGACATTGTATTAGAGTGATTGTTTAGAGTGACTGTGGACACGCAGGAGTTCCGTAAAATATATAATAAGTTTATCCTTTCGTTCTTCAATTTATCTTGAGGAAACAATAACCAAACTGAGTTTCACTGTAAACACAAGATTAAAATTTTATTCGCTATTTACAACAGTTACCTACATTATTTACATCACATTACGTTACATTACATTCCTACCTGTAAACACAAGAGACGACATTAAAAGCTATTATTCCGCAATCCTAATCAATTATATTTTGCAATACACGTGGCTTTTCTCTCTTTCATCTACTCTTATCAGCTGTGTCAGTCCGCCATCTTGTTCCACAGACATGCGGAATACGTATCTAATTAAAAATGAGTTTCAAAAGGAGTGCGATAAATTTACATAACCTTTATCGTATTTCTTTCACAAATATTCCTACATATTTAAATGACCGTCCCGGAGAGATTCGTTCAAAACGATGACCTTGGTTTCAAGGGCATTGGGACCGAAGCTGGATTCTCGCTGTTCCGGGAAACAGGACTTCCAATTAAGGATGAACCGGTGTGCCGCGCGCGCGCGTCGCCATTATTTATCCAGCCCCGAGCAATAACGGATCGACATTCCGTCCGGAGCTTTCGGCCCGGCAATTAAGGGGCATTACGAGCAGGCAAACAGGGCGTCGGTGATAAAGTGGGTTCCGTGAAGAATCCCGCGGCAGGTTGCGGCGGTCACGTTCCTTCGGGGGTTCGAGAGATAAAGGAGAAGTCCGAGAGCGTTGCTGCGGACGCTGCGGTGGCGGCGTTCTCTCTCCGGGGAGAGGGGGGGCTGAAGCAGGGAGGTTTGGTACGCCTGCAGGAGGGACGCCGGGGAGGTTGGCACGACTGCAAGAGGACCGGGCAACCGCACGCCGCGACGCGCCGCGCCGCGCCGCGCCGGCTTGTCGCCTTGTTTCCTTGCTCCGTGACGCCGGCATGCAACATTAATCGACGGACTTTTGATCCGCTTCGCGGCGGACCGGCCTGAATGTTTCAGGGTCCGTCGGTTTCGAGGACGCCCGGCGTAATCTTGTTGCGCAATTTTTTCTTCGACTTTCGGGGATTACACCCGAGGGGGAAATAATTTGGCCTCCGTCCCTGGGCCGCTCCTGATTTATTGAGACGCCCACGGAAACGAAACAACGCCGAGTTTCCACCGTTGGATTATTTAGAACGGCTTCCGTTCGGAATCTTTTAGCAGCCGCCGGCCACGCTAATCTCGTTTAGGTTAGCCTTCTTTTTTTTTTCGTTTTTCGAACAGCGAATCTCACTCCGGAGGAACATAATTTCACCCCCGACCACGGACCAGAGCGAATTTATCGTAACCGCGGCCTCCAGTGTAGCGGGAGTCCGGACTTGTTTAGATTGTTTAGGCAAAATCGCCGGAACGACCCCCGTAGGATCGCGCGATGCGTTTCGCGCGCGACGAGCCGTGCAAACGAGGATCGTTGCAGGACGCCGGAATGCGTCCCAGGGTTAGCAGGTGACGCGGGCCGTCCTTTCCGCGAGGGAACTCCGCGAAAAGCCATTTTGCTTCAAGCACGACAACGGGCGCGAGACACGCGCTTAATCGTTGACCCTTCGAGGACCCCTTCTCGCGTTCGTGCATCTTCAACTGGACCGAATTGTGCGTTTTAGGGTCACGGAAATGTTAGGGGTACTCGTTAGTAATCAATTATTCGCAAAGAACTTGTTTTGCCTTTATTTCTGTACCGATCGTTGAAGAGGAAACACGTATTACTTTACAGTTTAGTAGTCGAAACAGAAGTAGAATAAGGCAGGATATGGGGAGACGGATGACCCCGACCGTGGACCGAGGAAATCGGGACAAGGTTGAACGTTTCGCACAACTGTCTGGATCATACAAGACCTCATAAATAAATAACGAAAAATAAAGAAGTTTTGTAATTGGTTTAGTAGTGTTCTTCTCGTCTCACACCGATATGGCCGACCATAATGTGGCCATGACGGCTCTCGAGATTTGGCCACTCACCGCGGTGGTGTGAGGTGTTCCACTGACTTGGAAACGTGAGGTTGGCACTGACATACAACGATATTTCACAACGTGTTAACAACGTGAACTTCAGTAGGAAACGTACTTTTCACGTTGTTCAAGTTTGGTTGTTCCAATATTTTCTGAAGAGAATACGAAATTCAGATAAAAGTTCCCTTAACACGATAATATTTGGGGTAACCATAAGTAATCAATTATTTGCAAAGAATTTGTTTGCGGAGCTAGTCAATTTGACTCATTTACGATTTATATATATACGATATAAAGCGTATACATATATAAAATTATTTAAACTTTTTATATATATATGTAGAAAAGCTTAAATAATTTTTTAAAAATATTTGTTGGTTTTCAACACAATTATGAAGGTAGGTATGTTCTAATCAATTATTTGCAAAGAATTTGTTTCCGGAGCTAGTCAATTTGACTCATTCACGATTTATATATATACGATATAAAGCGTATACATTTATATATATATAAAATTATTTAAACTTTATATATATATATAGAAAAGCTTAAATAATTTTTTAAAAATATTTGTTGGTTTTCAACAGAATTATGAAGGTCGGTATCTTCTAATCAATTATTTGCAAAGAATTTGTTTCCGGAGCTAGTCAATTTGACTCATTCACGATTTATATATATACGATATAAAGCGTATATATTTATATATATAAAATTATTTAAACTTTTTATATATATATATAGAAAAGCTTAAATAATTTTTTTAAAAAATTTGTTGGTTTTCAACGGAATTATGAAGGTAGGTATCTTCTAATCAATTATTTGCAAAGAATTTGTTTCCGGAGCTAGTCAATTTGACTCATTCACGATTTATATATATATACAATATAAAGCGTACATATTTATATATATATAAAATTATTTAAACTTTTCATATATATATAGAAAAGCTTAAATAATTTTTTAAAAATATTTGTTGGTTTTCAACGGAATTATGAAGGTAGGTATCTTCTAATCACCCTGATTATCACACAATACCACCAATCTGTCGGAGGGAATCACCAACTGACCAGATACCTGTTTGTTCATCCTGCAATCTAGTGTTAAAAGCGTAACACGGTCAGAGTCGAGGTATCGTTCCGAAGTCGGCAGCGAGGGAGGATGATCGATCATCGCGCGGCCGGTCCTCGCGGCGAGCGCGTCGATGTCGCGAAAAGCGGCCAGCGACAAAGGTCCGCTCCGCTCCGCTGACCGTTTATAGATTATCGATTTGCGTGCGATTACGAGCGAGAAGCCGCGTTCGCCGAGCGCGGCCGAAACTTTCGTCGTTAGAACACTCGGTTCGTTCGCGGATCCGGCCGGGCAAACTCCGAGAGGCAAGGAGGCCGAAAGCGCGTAAAGACACCGGTACAGAGTTTCCCAATGGCGGACGGGAACGGCCAATTAACGAACGTCCGGCGGACACGGTCAAAGCCGGGGCCGGAACAGCGGGGCAGAAAATTATCATCCACGGGGAAATTTGAATGATCGTTGCGGGATCGTTCTCGTTGAAATTCCAATTGGACCGGAAGTTTAATCAATACAACGGGGCACAACACTCCGGTGGAAATTTCACTCGCGAGCTTAATTGCGTTCCGAATTGTTTTTCGCCGGCCCCGTTATGTCCGCGCACAACCACCACCACCACGGGCCATTTCAAATCAAAGTGTTGGCATCAGGCGAAAACCATCGTCCGGATTTCTAAAGTTCGATCCGCGGCTACGAAAAACTCGTGAAATTGCTGTACAATAATGCTGCGGCTCTCTCTCTCCCTCTCTCTCTCTCTCTCTCTCTCTCTCTCTCTCTGTCGAGTACAGTCTCGTTCGTTAAGTTTGAAGACCTCGGTGCAAAAATCGAGAGCCAATCTTTTTTACAACCGAAAAGGGGCGACTACAAATTAAAAATGAGAAAAGAATGAAATAAAATTCCAAATAAAAGTTTGTTTTCAGATGCTGAAATTTGCTCAAACATTATTACTAGACCGCGGGACTTTATACCTTCATCGCTTCTGAAGATTTTCAATAAATGCTCTAATGTGAAATTCTACAGAATTTAGTACGATTTTTATTTATTCCTGATCTACACAGTTCACTACCACTGAAAATTAGAATTTATTCGCTTCCACTTCCCTAAAATTAACACATCCGCAGTCTAATTATTACAGAGTGAAAATAATCCATCAAGCTGGACAGAAAACTGTTCTGTCACCCTTCAGTGTCGGGTGTACAATAAATCATAATTGGCTTATTCTTCTGAAAAGTAATCGCCACAATTCCACGTTGTTGCACCCGGGGGTCGAATTGTCACCAGCTTCTCGCTATCATAATTTATAACTGCAAATAGGAAAAAAGAAATAAAGTAGGGGGATAACTGCACTAGGGCACTTCATTTTTTCTCAGCTTCGTGTCGAAGAAAGCAACCATCCCTTTAAAAACTCCCTTCAGCTTGTATTCAACCAGTCTTCAGCTAGTCCTCGTTTAAGTCACATCTTTCTACAGTCGTTATAATTAAACTACGAGTTATTGTTATCAAAAAGTCGTCCAAATTCTCTACTACTCAAAACACCTGACCCTCAACAAGAACTACCTAGTTCAACAAGAACTACCTAATTAACCAAGCAGGACTGACAGATGCGAGAAAAGTCGACCTAACTGATCTTTTCCATCTACGCACGTATGTACAATTAAATCTTATTTGAAAATAGAAATCTTGAATCAAACATTTCTTGCCGATGAACCAGTACCTTGTGTTTTAAGAGACCCGTCCTTAGCCACCCTCAAGTTAAGAGTCGCTACCCCATAAGAAAGGTAAGCAGCGAAATAAATGCCGATAGCGAACAATTAAATCTTATTTAAAAATAGAAATCTTGAATCAAACCTACGCACGTATGTACGTACACCAATATTTCTTTGATCTCTACTGGTGAAGACACCCAGTGTTGCATAGTCGCATCGCGTAGTATATTCCCGACGAGACTGTGTATGTCTCTCGGCGTCCTCTTCCAAGAAGTCCATCTCGGACGTCGTTCGACCCTTTTGTTTCGCGATTGGTTTCCATAAAAAAAGAACCGGCCGCGTTCGGGGGCGGCAGCAATCGGCCGGAGCGCGGTTGCGAACAATTATTCTATATACATGCGGCGGCCCAGTTTCCAGTTCTTATAATGCTTCCAGCAGATCGTTTCCTCCTCTGGGGAAACGGCGCGGCGGCGGCGGCTGGGCGCAATACTTGGATGGGTCGGGACGGACTCTGGACTGGCCCTCGGCTCTCGAGCCGGCGACCAAGCCAAAAGCTCTGCAACGGCCCGGGGGAGGGCGGGGGGGAAGAAATGAGGTCGGAAGGGAAACAGGGAGGAGAATATGCGACTCGTTACCTCGATTTTCAACGAGCCGCGCAACCGTTACTCGCCTTTCCCAGGGAATCGTTTGTTCCGTCCCTCCTCCGATCCCCCCACACACCCCCAACCACCCCCCGTAACCACCCTCGGCTCGAGCTCGTCGTCCACTCCCGGTCGCGATTCATCCGAGGCCATATGTTACGCGATGGTTGCACAATCACGCGGTAATGCGAGCCTGAAAGACGACCACAGACGGACGAGAAAACGCTCGCGAGGAGCCATCCCTCGATACCGGCACGCCTGCAACACTGGGCACCCCTCGGACTTCGGAGCTCATCGCGAATGCAGATATGCGTGAATTTTAACGGTCGAGCTTCCAACCCCCAACCCCCTTCTACGCGAGGCACCCTCGTGGTTTTTTTTTCTTCTCTCCACCCCCCGGCAGCCACGGTGAAACCTCTGCCGACCGAGCGGAACTTTTGACTTTGAGCCCCTGAATCCCTGATGACGCCCCACGCGTCTTCGTCCCTCGAACTACAGGGTGTTCCGTAACTGGTGACACAACCGAGCAGGGGATGATTCTACAGGAAAAACTGAGTGGAAAATGTAGAATAATATTTTCTGATACAAGGCTTTGTTTTCGAGAAAAATGAATTTGGAAAATTGTCTAGTGCACTTGGCTCACTTGGCGGCTCAACGGATTCCAATTGAATCCAATTGAATTGGAAATTGCCTTCGTACTTCTAGATATGTTTAAAAACATGCACATGTTTGCATGTGCCTCCTGGGATTCGAAGAACGCTAATTTTTCAACCGGATGGAGCACCACCGCACTAGAGTTGCGAAGTAAGACGTGTTTTAAGTGAAAATTGTCAGTGATGGATCGGACGCGGCGGCAGAGTATCTTGGCCGCCACGATCTCTGGTTTTGTCACCGTTAGATTTTTGTTTGTGGGGCCAGGTGAAATCGATTGTGTATCGTGATGACGTAACGAGCATCGAACAATTACAATAAAAAATTGTGATAGCGTTCGAACACTTAAAGCAACATAATAATTGCACGTTACAAGAGGTTCGAAGGAATTTAATACGAAGAGCACAATTGTGTCTACAACAACGTGTGCAGCACTTCCAGCAATTGATTAATTAAACGAATTCCTCAAAAGTTATTCTTTTCATTGTAACCTCGACCTTCGATTTATTCGATGCACATAAATCTCGAAAACCTTTGCGAAAAAAGATTGAGGTCACTCAGAATAAAGTCCGTTGAGCTGCAATTTTCCAAATTCATTTTTCTCGAAAACAAAGCCTTGAATCAAACAATTTTATTCTACATTTTCGACTCAGTTTTTCATGTAGAATCACACCCCCCGCTCGGTTGTACCACCAGTTACGGTACACCCTGTACATCCCTTTGCCGGGGAAGAATGAATAATATTCCCTCTATTCGCTCGACGTCCCCCGACGCAATCCGCGAGAATTTATTCCACCCCTGTCGTATTCCGCTAACAAACACTTTTCTTCATGCACGGGGTGTCCCGAAGAGAGTGCAAGAAAAAAGAAGGGGCGGTTCCTCAGGTAATATTAAGCTCCCTCATCCTTCGACAACTCGCGCCCTGACACAAACAATGCGTCCTAGGTCCAATCGACAAAGTTGCTTAAAATTACCCGAAGTGCCACCCCTTCCTAGGGCACCCTGTACACAAAGAAAATGATCGATTGTCTCCCGTGATTCGATCGTTCAGAAGTACGCAGCTCCCGGAAGTGTTTCGAGTAGTTCGCAGGTGGTAGAATCGTGGAGATGCGAACGTAATCCAGGTGTTGCAGCCACCCCCTTCCGGAAAGGTGCACAAGAAGGTGGGATTACCGGGGAGAGATCGTCCCGGTCGTGGGGGGGGGGGACGAATAAATTACGACGTGGCAAGAGTATTAAACCGCAATTTGAGAAGTTCTCGTGCGACGCGCGAACGCGAGGTTCGCCTCGAATCAAATCTGCATGGCGATTCGCCGGGGGTCGCGCGAAAAAAGCTTCATAAAGGGGACAGTTACCGAGCGGACTTGCGGGGTGGCCGAGGGGAGAGGGAACGGGGAAAGTGGCGCATTATACACAATAAAGGAGAAACAAGAGAGTAACGTCAGACACACTTAACGTCGGAACTTTTTGCCAGCGGCTCGGCCCATCCTTCTTCCTGCTGGCGCGGAGAGACGAGAAGAATGAAAGGGCAAGAAGGGGGACGGTAAATCCAGAGGCAGGATTTAAAACGTTCCCGGGTCGGCCTGTAAAACACCACGTCGACGACGACGACGACGCTGACGGCGTCGCGGCTGCGCGCCGCGCGAGGCAGCAGCGCAGCGGCCGAGGAAAAATAATTTCTTTGAACCGAGAAAATTATACCGGGTATCTTTCATCTGGAAATGGAAACCTCAGGCACCGCGGCGATGCACGCGGCGCTGGCCACTTGCATGATTCATGTCGCGCTGTTATTCGTTACCGATGATCCGTGCCCTAGCAATTCCACTCCATCAGCTGCCGTGCTCCACTGCGCCGCGTTCTACGATCCTCGCTGAGGAATTGTCGAAGCTTGTTGACCGCCGTTCCACTAATCGTTCACTTACTAAACAATTTTTGCTAGATGAGATTTTATCTTGAAAGCTTTTAGAAATATCTGCAGGAAATAATGGAAGCGAGAAGTGGTCGCAGAAATCTGCAGTTTTCAAGACTTTACTGAAAAATACAAATCGAATGAAAATTCTGAATATTTTCGATTCTAAAATATTTATTAATTTAACTACTGATTCTACATCTAATTCTACCTCCCATAACATTAGTTTGTGGGACAATATATTTTTCTAAATATTTCTAACATATTTTCTGACTAATAATCGGTTTAACCAGCGTACAGTGATCCTTCCACGAGAA
>CM052129.1:1374482-1407999 GCA_028454255.1 Halictus ligatus
ATCTTGAAAGCTTTCAGAAATATCTGCAGGGAATAATGGAAGCGAGAGAAACGGTCACAGAAATCTGCAATTCTCAATACTTCACTAAAAAATACAAATCCAGTGAAAATTCTGAATATTTTCGATTCTAAAATATTTATTAATTTAACTACTGATTCTACATCTAATTTACCTCCCTTAACATTAGTTTGTGGCAGAATATATTTTTCTAAATATTTCTAAAATATTTTCTGATTTATAATCTTGTGGACCGGCGTTCCACTCATCTAAACAATTTTTACTAACTGAGATTTTATCTTGAAAGCTTTCAGAAATATCTGCAGGGAATAATGGAAGCGAGAAATGATCACAGAAATCTGCATTTCTCAAGATTTTACTAAAAAATACAAATCCATTGAAAATTGTGTTAATTTAAATAAAATTTTTTAATTTAACTACTAATTCTTCCTCTCATAACATCAGTTTGGGGGGTAATGTATTTTTCTAAATATTTCTAAAATATTTTTTGATTAATAATCTTGTGGACCGGCGTTCCACTAATCATCCACTTACTAAACAATTTTTACTAGCTGAGATTTTATCTTGAAAGCTTTCAGAAATATCTGCAGGGAATAATGGAAGCGAGAGAAACGGTCACAGAAATCTGCAATTCTCAATACTTCACTAAAAAATACAAATCCAGTGAAAATTCTGAATATTTTCGATTCTAAAATATTTATTAATTTAACTACTGATTCTACATCTAATTCTACCTCCCATAACATTAGTTTGTGGGACAATATATTTTTCTAAATATTTCTAACATATTTTCTGACTAATAATCGGTTTAACCAGCGTACAGTGATCCTTCCACGAGAATTTACCATAATATCGGCAGCAGTGTAAAAGGCATTATACTTGTTGAGGTTGTTGGGATACTTGCAGGCGATTCGACGCAGTTATGTTACACCGGTGCTTAACGGTAATTTAATAGAAAATATATCGGGTAAAGGTCCGACTGGAATATCCGAAGTTCGGTTCATTTCTCAATACCGCAAAGTTTTAAGCTGTTCGAAGTTCCAGTGATACGTTCTGTTCAAAGTTCTAATTTACTCTGGTTAGTTCGAAGTTCTAGTTCAAAGTCCTTTAGCCCTGGAACCCGCGATGTGCAATCTCCTGCCAAAGGAATTGTTACAGCTAATTTCTTCGGCGGTGACACAGCTCGAGAACGGGATCGCCAATTCGGGATGTTGTCCCGCGAACTGTACAAACCGACCCCGACGAACTTGCGCGTTTTCTGACGGGGGGTCGCGCGAAACAAAAACTTCTCCTCTTCCGGAACAAATCGGAATTCGGTTGATTCGCGTTCTGCGGGTTAACGGGTCAAGATCCACGTAACCCATTATGAATTATTGAAACACCGTTCGGAAGTTGAACGACCAGCTATTTCGCGGATATTTTTTTCTCCCGCGAAACGGCTCGTCCGAAAATTTCACCGGACAGTCCCGCGGTGTGTAAACTCTCCGTCAAATAAAAAAAAAATAGGGGTAGAAAAAAGAGAAAACCAAACCACGGTTCTCCCTCGGACCGTGTGTAACACTTGGAAAACGGCACGGTGAAATCGATCAACCGCTCCCTGAATTAATGAAGCCGCGGTTCGACGTCATAAATTCAACATACATCGGACTCGACACGCGCTGCCCTGTCAGCTGAACAGTAGCGAACCCGAGGCCCCGGTGTCAGGTATCATCGAAACGAAACAAAGAGTCCGGGGGTATCGAAAGCGTTCGACGTCGAAATTAGCAATATCGAGAGCGACGGCCCGGAGCGAGCAGCCGTCGTCGCGGGGACTGGCAGCGTTCGGTTATCTTTTATTTCCCGGGACTATTCAGCTGCCAGCCGGATCGAGAAATCGACCGAAAGCTGCTCGAATCATTCCCTCTGTCCATCCAGGCCGGCGGTCAAGCTGTCGCGAAACATCCGCGAGCGACGCTCCCTTCCTCGGCCCTTCATGCTTCGTACGCGGGCTTCGCGAATCTTTAAAACGTTTGCCTCGACAATTGTTTAGAACAGGGTCCTCCGCGACCGTGACGACATATTTCAAAATAAAGATCAGTGAAGAGATATCTTTCAAAGAGAGAACTGGATATGATTGACCACTTTACGTTACAAGAATAACAAGAGTTTACCCAATTTTTGGAATATGCCCCCAAAGAAATATGTATGTTCGATGAATAAAATTATCCTTCGATATAAGACGGCACGCAGTGGTTCTAATCGATGAATTAGCAGGGAAAAAGTTCGAAATTAAAGGTAAAGAGAAGCACGTATCTTAACAGAAAAAATGATTTTAGTATTTTGTCCTCCTAATTCGTCGATTGGGACCACTGTGCGGCCGTGTATAACGCGATTCAAAAATTGTTTGGAAAAGTCTGTACACAGTTACTGTACATTCACTGCCGAATGCAGTGCATACTGTGTCGACCAAAAGTATTGGCGATCTCTATTTAATTTTTTCTCCTTCTGAAATATACACTGGAGCGCGAGACCGAGTCCACACTATTTGAAACTACGTAACTTTTTTCAAATTAGATCGAATGACTTGAACGTTATCGAGAATTTAGAAGGATCAGTTTGTCAGACGAGGAGAAAGGAATTTTTGAAAACAAAATTTGAGTTAGTCGGAATAGCGAAGGAAATGGCAAAAATTGATTTTTCCAACTTTCTTTATCTGAGTATTGAAAATTTGAAACATTCGTTTTGTTAGCTCGAATAAATTATATCCATGCTGAAAATTTCACGAATTTTGGATAATTCGTTTACGAGTTGCAAACGATTGAAAGCGCTGTTGTAAGTCGACTTCGTTATGGTCTCATGCAATCTAGAATGAAAGAATATATACATAATGGTATTGTGCTCCACAGAAAAAATGATTTTAGTATTTCTTCCTCCTAATTCGTCGATTGGGACCAGTGTGCGACAGTTCGGGGCGGCTTTCGTCTTATTACGGACGAGGGTACACTTGCCTCAGCTGTGGAGTTGTCCAAGCGGCTTTTTACGGAAATGGATATGATAATAAATTCAAAAGCATTATCGCTAGAACGACCGGAGCAGTCAAAATGACTGGTTCCTAATTTTTTCTTTCACAATTACTGAAAGCTCATATTACAATACCTCATATTACAAAAGCTCAAATTACTGAAGCTCATATTACAATAAAAGTTGTATAAAGTCTGAATAGTTTTGTCACTGTCTCAAAGCAATATACGTAAGTCGCATTTATTGCTCGGTCGTTCTACTGTCGAAGAACGTTCATCTGATCGGTGCTGAACGTGTCGGCGCGTATAAATCGACCTTGACCCGCAGGACAAATGGTCAAGCCGTCAATTAATCGTAACAATCCGAGCCAGTTCGTCGAAGTGTAATGAAAATTTCATTTCCGGACGGTGCAGAGACAATGCTCGGATTGATTGTTCATCGAGCCGCTTTCGCGAATGGAGCAGGTAAACACTGACGGTCTCGGTTAGGCGAAAGAATAAATGTTGCGGGGGGGGGGGGGGGGGGGGGGTTAGAGGGGAGGCAATCTCGAACAAGCAGCCGACTTTGAGCACCGGCGGTAATGTATCGCCGATGATTCGCGACCGGTACTTTGTAATTCCAGCGTTTGTTCTTCCATTATGGCGAACCCCCGAACCCACCCTCCGATAAAGGATTCGATTTACCGGGGAATTAACGACCGCTTATTGTCCCCTGTATCCTGGCTGAATGCGGCTCCACCGGGCGCAGAAATTTATTCAATTCCGCATTTGTCGCTGAATAATTGCGCCTCGGATAAAGCCACCCCGGGGGTTTTCGAGAGACGGAGAGACAGGAGCGGGGTTTGGGGGATTGTAAAAAGGGAGGACCGCCGGGACGGGAGCGACGAGGACGACACGCGGGCCGCAGAGTTCACGGATGGCGGACCCCTGTTCCCGTTGTTTCCGCGAGCAAGTTGCGTTTCGGGGTTGTGCATCATTCCGTTTCCCATATCGAGGCGTCTGGTCGACGAACTCGTCGAGAATGCGGCAAGTTACAACCCCCCGGCGCGAACTGGGGACCTGGCGTATGTACATGCATCCCCATCGACCATCTTTCCCTGTAGTCGGAAAGAGAGAACACCCCTCGATCCGATCGATAGCGCGCACGAAACACCGCGGCTGTTCGTAATCGATAGGTATCATTATTATTTACCGCGGACGGAATGGCCCCCTTTATTCATCGAGTGTCATACAGATCCACAAACGCCGCGCACCGCGCAATTCGGACGAAATCGGATTCAACATCGAAGAACTATCGATAGAAATGAGGTGGAGCGATGAAATTTGTTTTATATTAAAGCTGAAACTTTGTAGAGTATGGGAAAAATAAGACGCTTCGCTTTTATATGTTTCGTGCTTTGTAGGTTTAGTGTTAAGAAAGGAAATAAATTTCTATTTCAGTCCAGACTGTTGCAATTCAAGTAGAAAATACTTATTTTGCACAAAGATCTGCAGTCCAATTATCATGAAATGAGTATATGTATAGATCTGTTCTGAATTTTCAAACATTTTGATTAGGTATGTCCATAAATTGAAAAATAATTGTAATAGGCCACCTCTTCTATTTTAAAAAATTGCTAAAAATTTGGATGGACATGATTTCGTAATTTCGATGAAGTAATGCAAGCTTTCGGAAAGATGCACAGTGGACAATTTGGACGAAATCGGATTCAAAATCGAAGAACTTTCGATAGAAATGAGATAGGGCGATGAAATTTTTTTCAAATTAAAGCTGAAACTTTGTAGAATATTGGAAAAATAGGAAGATTATCGTACGAACGTTTTTTAACCTTGAGACAATTCGTTAAACTTGCACAATTTCAAGAAAATTGTGGTTTTTCCAACACCACTCGCGGTAAAAATTTTTCTTTAACATGCTACACATCATTTCCCATAGATTTTTTCACGCTGATTTCAAATTTGATCGCAGGAATTTGTCTACGACTTGAGGGTTATGCAAAAAGTAGATTTCTGTGACAAAATCTAATGAACTCATTTTTTCGTTGAAATGATTTGATAATACACTAGCCTGAAGATATATCGTATTCTCATATATAAAACACAATAAAAATAATAATAATGAAGTATTTGAACGTTTTGAGTTACTTGATACTTTCTGCAGACTGTGTGTGGCTGCAATGTAGTATAAATTATATATCTCTTGTCCATAATTATATTTTCATTTACAGAGGAAGTATGTATTTAATTTTCTTAACTTCCGTATTTTCATCAACGAAGTTTCTAACTTTCTTTCTTTGGTACAACTTAATGGTTAAAAAACCACAATTGTGGTTCGTACCACAATCTCCCTATTTTCTCCATATCCTACAAAGTTGCAGCTTTCATTTAAAAAAAATTTCATCGCTCCACCTCATTCCTATCGAAAGTTCCCTGATTTTGAATCCGATTTTGTCCAAATTTTCCGCTGTGCGGCGCACCGGCGTAGCTCTTTTGTGCAAATTCACCGTCTCGTGCTGAATAAAAATGGCCCCGGTTAATTTAGCAGTTAAACAAAAGCGTGTTTCCTCTTCTAACCGTTTCAACAACTCTGTTCAATTGTTCCGTCGTATTCGCAAATTTTTTAATTCGCTAGTAAGCGTGTCCCTTTCGTTGCAGAAATCTGCAATGGGATTGTCAGAGATTTTTCTCGGAGCGTAAACTCGGGGGCAAATTGACAGAAAGGTCGCGATTTCGAGTTCCTGGTGGAGTTTCGGTATGAATTTCCTCTCGATTACACCGAGAGGATTCGGCCAAGCGGTCCGGCCGATGGAAGAAAGCGATTATTTAAATTGATGCTGCTCGACAGGGGGGACGGTTAAGACGTCGGAGCAACAACAAAGACTTCCAGCCGGCGGCTGGCTCGGCCCGCCCGAGGCCCCGTGAAAGTGGTGGCTCAGGCTCACTCTAATCGTCTTTCGAAGTATAAAGATGAAATCTCGATCAATGGATTAAGTGGAAATCGACGCCCGAGGGCGCCGCTCTGGAACTCGATGGGGCTGTCGACTCGCGGAGAGAATTTAGGGACATTTGTGTATCACTTTCGAACCGTTCGAGATATTGAAATGGGGTTTCAACTGTAAAATATTGTAAAATAATCTCTTTCTGATCGTACATGTTAGAAAATATTTTTTGGTTAATTTAGTTGTTGAATCAGTTGCTTTCCTTATTAAAACCATTGTTTCATACAAGGAAATATGAAAAGAAGGCCTTTATCATCGAACTCTTTTTCTTATATTCAAGTGCAAAAATTACTACAAGTATGTATGTATCATTTATTGATTCCCCTCGCTGTTACAATTTTTCTTACACTCAAGCTTACCCTAACTTACCCTAACTTAACTTAACTAAACTTATCCTGAACGCTGGCCAATTATTACAAGTAAAGAACTTCATACTTCAGCATTAGAAGAAGAAATAAATTGAGCGTATATTATATATTGATAATATAACAGAAATTAATATTGCGCTTGTATCTCGTCGATATAGGGTTTACTCGATATATGTCCACAACACGGGTCTAGCCAGTCGGTCTTGACATATATCGGCCAGGAGACACTATTCTTTGAACCACGCTGAACGTTTGAAAAGGACAGCGAAACTGAGTATACCCTGCCGCAGAGGGGATGGTTCTGTGACTCTTATAGGCTAGGTATTTGGGACATATATCAAGTAAAAACCGTAACTGAATTTAGTCGCTTGGCACGATGACGAGCTTCCCAATCCGGACAAATAATTGCGCGACGCTAATGAGATGAATCAAACGGTTAATTTAGAAGACCCATCGAGTATTGTGCATCATTCGTTTCGATAATAGTCTTCGTAGCTACAGTATTTCACCGTAACGAACGCATCACATTCTCTCAACAAAATAATAACAATCTCCAGGTAAAAAGAAATCTCATGTATTCAACGAATTATCACTGTAAATCAATTCTTTTCTGTTTATAAAATATATCCTCGAAACATTACCGGAAAAACTCGTAAAATTGGCAAAACATTTCGTGACATTATTCGAAAATTTAAACACGCCGTATCGAAAAAGCAATTTCACGATTCGCTTGAAATTTGACAGCCGCTTATAACGCGTCTCATTTTTGCTGAAATCAAAAACATACATTTCTAATGAAACGTAGCAAATTTCCAGGTATTTCGTGAAATTAGAACCGTGGTTGCGACGGTTCATTTTACGAAATGAAAAATTGAAAAATTTTTCAAATTAACAGATGCTCCGATAGTATTCCTGACAAATTACAGGGCTTGATACGGTGCACCAACGGGGAAATATTCGATGCAAGCAAAAATACACCGCTACCGAGAAAACTGATAAGCTAGTCGCTCGTAACGTGACAATAAATAATGCATTTTCTTCCAGGTAGGCTTGCCGAAGCACCAAAGTGCAGACGTGTAATCCGCAAATGAGCACAGCCGGCATAAACGGGCGATAGTCAACCTATAGTCGGCGATGAAAGTAGCAGTGGCCAGTCACTGGTCGGACGCGTTACGTGTCCGGCGCAATGCTCGCGAACATGGTACCGGGAACAGCGGGGAAAACAATTCCGTTCCGCGAACAACTATCTCATTTGCGAACGGATCATCCGAAATTTGTGTATCGAGTGTCTTAACTGGCTCCCGGCCATGTAGAGGCTCCCGAAGTTGCGAAATCGGCCGGTGTTTTCATAAGAGCTCAAGTCGGTGTTGCACGGAGCTTTGTTACGAGCCTGGCGAAAGCTCTTCAGCGATATATACGTGTGTACGTGCACACGCTGCACGTGTATGTGTACGCGCGTTATCCTGACCGTCGGGAACTACGGAAGCCTTATCATAGCCTGGTGAATGCAGTCTTTAAACCGGATTAAGCGCTCGTTCGGACAGTTCGTTAATGTTTAATAATGGCGAGAGGTGTGAATATAATTCCGGTCTATAAAGTCGATACCGCCCGGGGGTGGGGGTGGGGGGTGGGGGGAGAACGATAACGCGCGGCAATTATCTCCGTGGAACTTTACAAAATTACATCCCCCTGGAAGCAATATTTAAACTCCTCTTTATTTCCTGAAACTGCAACCCACCCAGTCGCCCCACCTTTGAAAACTATCGATTTATCGATAGGGGGCGATAAATATTTCCTTATTTTGCAACTCTGGAACCGCCGGACGAATCGAAATGACGTGTTTCATATATATTCTACGATGAAAAGCACCAGCGCACGTTTTATAATAAAAGCCGCGGAAAATCTTAATAAACGCAGCATAAAATGTTATCAAACAGAAAATTTGTTCGTCACGGCCGGTATTGAATGCGTTCGTTTCGCTCGTATTACAATGAAATTCGCGCAATAAATGCGCTTTTTGTAGGAAAATTCCAATCAGCCGGTCGGCTGTGACCGCTCGTTCGAACGGCGCGTCGGAGACCGTTTTTTAATTTTTAATTACGTCCGGTGAAACCGGCGTTAAAACTGTTCCGCGAGCGAAAGGCGAGGAGCCGGGCGTTCTACGCATTGTTTAAACAAAAATCGCGTCGTCTCGTTAACGGCGGTCCTGCAGCCGGCTGCGACGCGTTTACATTAATTGCTTGTCAGATGGCAGAGACGCGAACCGCTAGATACAATTTATGGGAGGAATAAAGCCGGGATACGGCCGACGAGGCCGGCTGATAAACAACGTTATAAACAATCTGGACTCATTACACGGCCGAGACTACGGCGATCGATCCGCCGCGCCGGCGAAATTCAAATCTGCCTAACTGTATCCGTATTAATACGCGGACGCGTAATCCGCGAGATATTAAATGCGAGCTTCCCGAGCGAATTTACGAGGGTGCTCGCTAGCGTTTTCACGCTGCTCGCCGAGCATAAGCGGGGAATCGAACCCCGGTGGCTTTTAGAGCGTTTTCAGTTCGGCCTGCAAAGCGTCCGAAATTATTTCCCTTTTTTGTTTCTCGTTTTTCGATTCCTGACCGCTCGTTCCAACAGCGAGGAAAGGAATAAAGAGGAAGAAACAGTGATCGGAATGCCATTAAGATTTTTAACATTAATATTTTTAACCCTTAGCACTCGAGTGGTGACTCTGAAGCACCACTAGAAATTGTTGTGCCATATTCTAAATAAATTACAAAAAATATTACAAAATATTTGTCACATTACAAAATTCAGAGTTTCGTATGAATAAAATGGAAATATTCTAAGACGGAAGAAAAATTCAGTTTTCGAATGGAAAAAGCGCAGAGTGCAAAGGGTTAATTTACAATTATCGAGATTATGAAGATCCACCTACGTGGAATTACTCAACAAACTTATCTCCTTAGGTATATATTATTTCAAAGATCGCTCAAAAGTTGGATAGACACGTTCTTCTTATTTTTATAAAAGTAATGTAAAATACTCACTTTTAATGGTCCGTAAACCAGGCGTTAAAAAATTTCAGTCGGCAAGGATCACACGAAAAGGGCACCATTCAGTGCCTTTGTAATTACTGCACTGCGGGATCTCTATGCAAAATTTCTGCACCGACTGTGAAATATTAAATGAAAAGTCCTTTAATCATTTCCGAAAGTAGTAAGTTTGTCCCGCGTGAAATGGCTCCTATTAATTTTTGTCGCAATTCCGTAGCCTAGTAATTACTGTAACGAATCGCCCAACTTCGCGAAGTCTTGCGAGATCGCCGAGCAAACAGTGTTCTTGTAGAAATATCGTCCACGTTTACTCTAACTGGTTCTAACTGTCAATGTAGTTACTCTGTCAAACCGCGTCACTGACGCCATTCTTTTGTTTTGACGTCTGGTAAAGTTTCATACAACAGCATAGTTTTTTATAGCGTCGAACATGTCGAATTTTGCGCCTGGAAACTACGATTTGCGGACAGCATTGATTTTCTGTTTCCATTTGAACGAAAACTACTGCAGAATCGCGTCGAAGCTTACGGTGAGAGCATGCTATTGGTAAATCACAGTGCTTTGAGCGGTTTAAACAAATTCAAAAATGGCGATTTTTATGTGAGAAACGCGGAACGTGGAAGACCACCGAACAAGTTTGAAGACAGCGATTTGCAAACATTGTTGGGTGTGGGAGGGAAGGAAAATTGTGCTGGGCAATTAAGAAAGGCTTCGCGAAGGCGACTTTTTCAAAAATAGCCCTAGAGGACCGTATCATAAAACAATAAAACTATTATCAAAGCGGTGTCGTGTATTTTCAAGGAGATCTCCCGTTAATTCGCTACTGAACAGTTAGAATTTCATTGTTTTTAGCAGTTCGGTTTTTGAAACAGTTCTGAATTGGTTATAGTCGTCTGGTTTCGGGCACGATAACAATATGAATTAACTTTTTCTTCTACCAAGGAGATGTTATTTGTTGGAGCCGGTTTTGACTCGAATTTTCCCAAACGGACCAAACGGTCTGCATAAATATTTTTAAAATTTAACCCTTTGCACTCTAAGCTATTTTACGTCCAAAAGGAAACATTTCTTCCGACCTAGAATATTTCTCTTCTATATATATATTGTTTTCATGTTATACATACCAACCGTACAATACCGAAGTGTTTAGTATATTTATTGAATACGAACAAATTTAACAACGTGAAACATATTTTGAATAATGATACAGCAATTTTTGGTGGCGCCATTCGAGTGCTAAGGGTTAACAGTTCGGTTTTTGAAGCAGTTCTGAATTGGTTAGAATCGTACAGGAATTAGGAAAGCTCGGATGTGGGTGTGGTTTTAGGAAGTTGTCTATGATTGGTTGAAGGATGCGTTTGTAGAAGGAAAATTAGGAAGTTGAAATTGGTGGAAAATTAGGAAGAGTGTGATTAGAAGTTACATTTGGTTACAGGCGGCTACGGCTATAAAAATACAAATCTAGGTACTATAATGGTTCAGCATGTGCTGAGTTTTACTCGGATTTTCCACTACGCTAAATTATGCTAGGTTTTTTATGGCGGTCATGGTGATTATGCCGTGGGTGGCTAGTTGACCTTCACGGTCGTACAGATGTCCCTTCGCAGAGGGTTTCTACGACGGAACAGTCTAGTTGCGCGTGTTGTGCGCACCGTGTAAATCGCGCAGGCGAATCGTCTATTTTTCGCCGAGCGCCGGAACAAAGCGTCGCCGACGGGGAACCGATAATTACGATTCCCCGGTTAATCGTGAGTGATCGGAGCGCGGAAATTTAAATTTGTATGCGACACAATATTCCGCGACCGTCACCCCGGGGGAAAAAGATGCTCCGATAAAAAGGCGGCGCGGCAACCACGGTTCGCGCCACTGACGTTTCCGGTCTCCGGTGTATACGATTTTATTGTCGGGCCGGAGTATCGAATTCTGGCCGGACGTGCATGATGAATTATCAATTTCCGTAGGGCGGCATCGTATCGATCCGCGATCGCGGCGCAATCTCCGCGGAGGCCGTTTCGATTCGAATCGTTTATTAATTGCGCCGTTGTTGCTGCACACGACGCCGAGCCGCAAACTTCCGGGATAACCGAAGATCGCGAGATCCGATCGGATTCGTGCATTTTTGAAACGCTTGCGTCCTGAGAATGACAGATATTGTTGCTCCGATTCGAACGTGTTTTCGAGATATCTCGGAGTTGAAAGTGGGAATTCGATTCGAGCCGTTAAACTGGACATAGCGCGCAGAAATATTTCCTGAGGGTATTAACCCCTTGCACTCGAGTGGTGACTCTGAAAAAAGCACCACTAGAAATTGTTGTGGCATTATTTATAACATTAGAAAATTTTTATTTGATAGATCACTAAATATTTAAATATTTGATGTGTGAATCGGATCGGTTTCGTATGAATCGAATGAAAATATTCTAAGACGGAAGAAAAATTTAGTTTTATACATTTTCATGCCTATCGTTTGTTTCTGCATCGATGTCGATGAACAAAACATGAATTTTAAACTTTCAATATGGAGCCCAGATAAGAAAATTACAGAAAAAACAATCACTTCTTTCAGCGTATTTTTGTCGTTAATAATGTATAATATAACGGCAGCTCGAGGTAAAATTTTTGGTAAAAATATTCATTTATTCGAGCATGGTCTGCATTGTCTACCATCATATGTCTTAATTATACGCTTCGACGTAACAGAAAATTCAACATTTTTTACAATCGCGATAGTAGGAGATTTTTTATTCGAACAAACAGGTTTTAACCGATTTGAACGCATAAAATAATAATTTTTACTACGTTATGTACGAGGAAGCAAAGGATGAAGCAAAAAGATCACAAATCTGCAAAGATTTAAACAGATCAAATTCTCGGTTAGGATGAGTGACAAGGATAACCAAAAAAACATAAAAGATAAAACTTTTCCAGACATGGAAATGGAAAGGGTAATAGCCCTTAAACGAGAGGGGTAGAGACGTGAAATTTTACAGAATCGCTTTTTGGGCAGAGAATAATTTATAAATTGTTCAGTAGACAGAGAATGAAAAATGGCATTTATCCTGTTAGATCCTCAGAGGTTATAATATCGTTTAGCAGCGTCCCCCGTGTTTTTTTCCATTGGTCCGTATGAATCACTATATCTTCACCGTAGATCATCGCGATGCCCGCCACGGAATAAGTTGTTTTGATATTTTTAATTCGCCGGAGAGTAATGGCCGGCCAGATTAGAGCTGATATACGAGGACCCGCGTTGTTTCCGTAATGAGGAGACGTTCTATCGCGGAGCCCGCTGAACCACTTTGCGATCCGTTTAAACGCTGCGGCCACGGGAACCGTGGCAGCAGCTTTATAAATTTCTTGACTCCCGGCGCGGAGAGCTTGGCCAAATCTTTTATATCCACGGCGCTGGATGTGCTTTAATTCCATTTCCGCTTTGTCAGCCGAGCGGCAACGGGAGCGAGGCGCGTCCCGATGACGCGACACCGCTCCAGCATGATTTTAATGAGGAATTCCTGGTCCCGGGGAACACATTGATAACGGCTTGCGCGTTGTCGCCATCGCAGTCACGTTGTCAATTTCAAGACGACCCGCTTTCCCCGTCAATTTCTCCTTGTAATTTCGACGAAGTTACATTATCAACTGGCATTTAATAAACTACCCGCTCCATATTAATTTCCCAGGCACCAGGCATGTCTCGAAGCATCCCAGACGACTTATAAAGGACAAAACCAAAATGAAAAGAAGGAGATAATTCAAATTCACGCGAGGGATAATACTTTTGTCGCGAAAGTCGGTTTCAGTGATGCCGGTAACCATAATAGGGTTTAACACTAGATTTACGGGAACCGTCAAAATGATGGATTCTGAAATTTTTAAATTGCAAATGTTGAGATTGTAAAAATGCATCCATGAGCAATTATTTGACAAATTGATTTCTTTGGGTATATATTATTTAAGAAATGGTTACAAACTCTGATCGATACATTCATGTTATTTTTATGAACTAATGTAAAATGGTAATTTCTAGTGTTCCGTAAACCTAGTGTTAAGTACTTACGCGAGACGTCAATATCTCGACAAAAACAGAAATATTTCGTTTGCAATTATTTTCGAGACATGTTTGACGTTGTTCGGAGCACAATTTAATTAATGGGGAATTCCGCTGAAATTTTAAATTCTGTTACGAGCCAGGGGTGCGAGTAACGCGAGAGGCCGTCGAGGGGGTTGTTACCCCAGGAATATGGTTTCAATTTGTTTTCAATTTTTAAATCTTTGTTGGTTTGAATTTAAAGTTAAGGTATCGAATAAAAATGTAATTCCTTCTCGTTTTGCTTTCCGTAAAATTTCTGATAGCGGGATTTGGCCTGCGTTCGTGCGTATATATTCGTCGCTGCTTGATTTTAATTCCGCCCGGTGAGGGATTTTTCAAATTAAACTCCACAATTGACCGATTAAGTGTCGTAAGTCACCGTGCCTAAAATTGCAGCATCTTCAATTAATAAAAGCGGCCTGTTGGGACTCTTTTCGTTCTCAGAAAACACATTAAAACTTCTAATCGAAATAGGGAACAAATTTCCCACCCTGGAAAACGAATTAAGAGATAGGGCGAATGAATTTAGAGTTAGGGCGGAGAATGAGTTTCACAGGTAAGTAACAAGCGGGGAATTAATTCTGGCCGATTGTGGGAGTCGAAGATACACATCGGCCGACACTTTCCTGCGGACTGGGCCTGGCCGTCAAGCGTCTTGAGTCCATTCAGAGGAGCACAATGAGGCGGGAGCGTTGTGGGATTCGCCCGGGAATCTTAGAACAAAGTCACCCCCTTCCTCCCTCCCTCCCTCCTCGACCACGGTGCGCTTCCTCAGACGGCGCTGGCCTGTCTGGCTCTGTCGCCGCGGTCCATTGTCGATTCCCAGTTGAATACCGGGCTTAGAGTTTTGAGGCTCGCGTGGACGCGGCGCGCCGCGGCCAGCTCGCCGGATTTCGTCGCGTCGATTCGCAGCGAGCGTCGAGTTTAAGCCGCGACACAATGCCGGAACCACTTTGAGCCCCGACGTCGAGGAAGTTGGAAGGGCGGCGCGCGAGCACCCTTCAGCCCCTCTTTGACGCGAGCAAAACGGTCCGGCGATGGTTGACGGCCGGCGCGAATGAATTTCTCGCAACTCGACGACGAATTGTTCACGATACTCAATTAACGAGAACCACTTTCACAGGCGGGGAAACTTTGTGGTCCCGGGGAACACCGAGCTGGGAAAACAACGGGAAGAGAGAGACAGAGAGAAAGGGGGGAGAGGGAGAGAGAATACTGATGATACCCGACAACAAGTCGACAATCGTCTTTTCGATACCAGCCTCGAATGCCTGATCCTTCGTCGACCGGTGCTACTTAAACCTCGCTAGGGACCCAGCACAACTGTGCGACTACGGTTTTTATTGAGCTTTTGCACAGAGTTTCCCAATGACAAGTATTAGGTAATAGTCAAGGGTACTTGACAGTTTTCAATATGTAACGATTATTACAAAATCAGTAACGTTTTGTATTTCAACAGTATATATTTTAACCCCTTGCCCTACGATATCGAGTCAGGCTCGTAATGAACATTCTGAACAGAGTCTAATAAATATGTATGTTATTGATTTTGTTGAATATAAACTATCTTTACTTTTCTATTAAATTCTGAACAATGAAGAATTTCTATTCATTGTAACGACAAATTAAATAGTATTGAAAGGGGTTAATCGACGCGAGAAATAATTGAAAAGAGTTGGAGATATCCGACAAACACGTACAATATTGAAATCTGCTTATTTATTTTCTGCGTGGGAACAGTGTACAGGGGCCAATGGAATGATTAGAGCCGCAGGACGTATATTTATTTTCAATAGGACAAAAGTATTATGTTGTGAAATATATATTTCCAATTTACAACCACGTACGTTTCACGGGAAAATTAACAACGTCCGATGTGGGTTTTGTTTAAAAATCCATTGTTTCAATGTAAATACGTCAATTTGCCCACGTGGAGCTAATAATCTCATCACCCTCTGTGCAGTCTGTAATCAGAGTTGAGTACATTTCGAATAAAAAGTATTGGAAATCGTGACGTGTATTTACACAATGAGCGACAAAATAAACTCGTTGATGATAGCATTACGCGATGATTGGTCCAAATCGGGTAGTGAAAGGGCGCGTTCGTTCGTCGACGGTGGGAAAAAAGCTCAAAAATTCGAAATGACAGTCCCGTAAATGGAGAACGCGAACGATAAACAAAATTGGATTCTGATCGTCCCGCGACGACGAAACTTGAAATTCGTTGACAGAATACGTCGATTACAATGGCGCTCACTTTGATCACTGAATTCGTTTAGAAAAGTGTTGCGTTTGTTTAACTGTTCGAAATGCTTTTCGACGACCAGAAAATTCCATTTCTGTCGCAACACGTCTACACATATTGGAGGATACACGGGCCAATGATATACATATATATATATATATAAATGTTCAGTAACTGGCAAGCAAATCTTACCGCAAGGGGTTAACGTTACCGTTCGAAATCGTGCGTTTCGATAAATCCGTCACCGAGTGAAGAATATTAGCTGCGGTAACCTGAATAGAAATTTCTGACCCCGTGTGCCCGAGCAACGTCCCCGTAAACGTACAGGGGAGCCAGAGAACTTGACAAGAATTCTCTCGGCCCTCTTCACCACGGAATTTCCCCGGGTGGTTCGATATTCCCACTCGATTTCTCGATTAAATCTCGGTAGCTCGGGACGCCGGCGATAGGTTTCGGAACGCCGTCAGACCCATCGAAGTTCGAAATCGCGGCCACAACGAAATTTAGGGGGCAAACATTGGACCCGCACCGGCTCCACGGAGCCTGCCCTCGGTACACACCGACGTAAGTGCGACAGCGGTGGGCGGGGCTTCTATCACCGGCGTCGAGTTTAAGTTTTGAATTTATAGAGTTGTTCGCCGGTCGCCGGCGTAGCTGTTGACTTTGAGGACCGCTGCCATCGCCTGGAGAACGCTCGGGGTCCCGGCAAGCGAGCGTATCTTAACGCCCTCCTCGATCTTACACGGAGCCGGTTACAATTCCTTCGAGTATTTGACTTATGGCTCGTCCCGAGTATTGAACCCTCGAATAATCTCCCGGTCATTCGTAGGATTAACGCGCGGCACCGCTGCATTCGCAGTAGTTGCTACGGAGGTCACCTCTTTTCTTTCATTGTGAAGAAATGATTTTTGCATACCCCTGCTCACTGGGGTAGTCGGGGTTATGTGGGACTACCCCTAGGGAAAATCCCCAGAGGCTACCCACTGAAACCCCACTCCCATCCAAGCTAAAAGGGAGGTGCCTGGATCACGCGAGTACTCAACAGGACACCTTCCAGCTCACATCATACCCCGGGGGAGGGTTTTAGCCTTTTTTAAACAAATATTATTAGATTAAATATTAAATATTATATTATTATATTAGTGTAGGAATATTTTATGGAACTCCTATTTATAGGGTGCGGCGTAACGGGTGGAATGATCTTAAGAACGTCGGTCTCAATAAAACACTTTATTTAACAACAACAACAACAACCACAACTCGCTCTACTAATTGATTCTCTACCGACTCTCTCTACCGACTCCCAACTGCCGACTCTCTGACTCTCAACTAACAACTAACGACTAACTCTCTCAACTGACAACTTACAACTAACTGACATTCTTCGCATTCATCCCTTTTATAATAATGCCCTCTCTCATTCTTTCTCTCTCGCACTCTCATTCTCTCTTTATCGTTTCTCGGCGCCCCTAGCCACTTCACTCTTGTCACCGAGGCCCAAACACTCTTCTTCCACACTTCGGCCCAAACAGACTTTCTTTCATTCTAGACCCAAACACGTCGGCGCCACAATATCGCGTCCACAGTCACTCTAAACCATCACTCTAATATACTGTCTCATTCATAACCCTACATTAGAAATATTTGAAACAAAATTTTTTCCGGAGGAGATATCTTATGTCTCTGAATAAGCTTGTGTCTCTGAATAACTCGCAAGCTGAGTTTCGAACGGTACTAAACGACCTTGAATGACCTTGAACGTCCTCGAATGACCTGGAATGACATTACAAGGAGAAAGGGTTGCGGGTCTGTGTATTCGTCTCGGGACCTGCTACTCGCTTGCCTAAATGAAAACATACAGTTCCGAAACAGAGGTCACCTTGAAAGCCCGGAAGCAGATTCGTTTTCAGAGGAGCAGGTCACCTTGAAACCCCGGAAGCAGATTCGTTTTCAGAGGAGCAGGTCCGCCTGGTAATCGCGAGACCCCACCATGAGAAAGTGTTTTATGATTGTGTGCAGCACCGAGATCGAGAAGGAACATGGTCGTGGTGGGGTCAACGGCTGGCTAGACACCGTCCACTATCACTTATTCTTCAGACCGGTAGCGGTTGAGCTTCCCACTAAATTTCTGTGAGTGCGCGCAGCAAGGTCCGAGGCTTCGTTTGTAATTCTTCTGACGTTAACGCCGACCATTTCTCCGGGGCTCTTTCTACCGTGTAGTAGTGTGCAACTGACCACGTCGCTTTCCTTTTTTTTTTTTTTTGTATGAACGTGAACCGAGACGGTTCTCCGACAGGATTCCCCACCGAGTTCCGGGATATTAGTGGAACGTTTACGATCGAAACGGCGAGCATCTGCCACGGTGCAACGTTGAATTGTCCGGAAAGTTCGTGCCGTTTTTCTGTAGGTGGCATTAGGCTAGGTCTGAATACGTCAGGATGATTGGAAAACAAACGGTACGTGTACATAGTCTAGAAAGTCGATCCTTCAGGAATTTTTAGAAAAAAGTTTGATTAGGGTGCATTAATTTTTGTTAGATTCATACGCTCTTAACCGTTTGCTCTCGAGTGGTGAGTCTGAAGCACTACTAGAAATTGTTGTGGCATTATCTCGTAGAAATTACAAAAAAATATTGCAATGTATTTCTTACATTACAAAATTGTATTTAACAGATTACTAGGCATTTAAATATTACATGTGGAAATCGGATCAGTTTCGTATCAACAAAATGAGAATATTCCAATACGGAACAAAAATTTCGTTTTAGAATGAAAATAGCGTCGAGTGCAAAGGGTTAAATATGAAAGGAAACAGAGTGCATTACAGGCGTTTGATGCTTTTTTCTTGCAATTCACATAACGGCGAAATTCCCTGGCAAGGTCCAAAATCTGCGACTTTCACCCTTAAACTCTCATCTTGAAACGTTTGTGAAATTTGTTTCTTGAAAGTTTCTTGAAATTTTCCGTATGCGTGTCAGTTACCGAAGTCAACAATACGCATTTTGTTAAATTATCGTTATAGGCTCAGTTAAAAAACTTGAAAAATCATAATTTTTTCATTTTTTTATCATTCCAACCAATTGCAATCTGAAAAAACGTTTGTTTAGTCATTCTCTAGCAACGGTTCAAGTGGTTTGGACCAATTTTAACAGTGTATATCGCAATTTCAAGGTACTGCGTTTGAACTTTCCGGACAGCCGAATATTTTGCCTGGCAAAAGATCAATAGTTTTTCCATCGTTTGCGAAGAATGTATCAATGCGACGCACAGTGTCACCGCCCTGGTGGGACACGCCGTTCCAGAACGAAATTCCCTATAAAACGGATCATAAAGCACCAATGCCGCGTGACGTTAAAAATAAAAATGAAATACCTTTGGCGGCGGTGGCGCGGGCGAATATTCGGCCACATCAAACAGAAACGGTGGCCATGCACGCGCTGATAACGGAACACAGATCACGGGGAATACACGGCCTTGTATTAGAGATTACAAGTGTCCCCTCTGGTCACGCGTCCAACGCCGCGCTATTCGATTCGGTCTATGCCATACTTCGATGCTGTTTCTCGTATTTGCTAATGACATCCGAAACCCCGTTTCAGTATAACCCGCGCGAGCCAAAATGCCCAGCAACATTATGTTTATGGATTACGGAGAAAAACCAAATCTGAACGAAATTACCGGGTCGGAAACAATCGATCTCTTGGGACAGCCATTTTTATCTTCGATTCGTTTCGAAAACGCGCTATCAGTTTTTTGACAAATTTTCAAAGTAGAAAATATTCTTGTTGATTTACGCCGGCGAGCTGCAGCTCCGATCCATGCTCGCGGCCATATTTAACTCACGCAGAATTTTCGCCAAACACAGCGTGAGTTAAATACGAGTCGCACGGTGCAATTTGTAACGAACAAATTGTAGAGAAATTCGGGTACAGGAATGTTAGACAAACTCGTCCCCATGGTCGGAATTTGTCGAAACGATAGTAAAGGGCAGCTCGTGTGACATGCGTCGTACGCGTCCTAGAAAAATCTGCCCTCACGACCGATTTCAATATTCGGCGTCCATAATTTCTTTTCTCTTTTCGGAACGACCGTATATCCTTTATTAACAATTGCAACAGCTGCGGATGATCTCAGTGCGCGAATTTAAATTTCTGTTTCAACATATCCGACTGAAATATGCATTTGTTTGTCACCACGTTCGACGCACGACTTTTTACGTGTTACAAAATTGTCGCGATATAAATTCCGATTGAAAATAGTCTCATTATATGTGATAAAGCGATCGGATGCACGGTCACGTACTGCAATCTTTAACATGCTCGTGCGGAGCGCAAAATCGATTGAAATTTCGTTAATATCAATAATCCTCTGTACAAATTTGGGAATTCAATTGTACGTAATTTGGGAATAGCTTCCACAATTTTCCACGAAAGACCTGGAAGACGCGTGTTCTAAATTTTCATTGCGGGCTCAAATAAGAAAGTTTTGATTAAGTGCCTGCCTCTAATTCCAGCAATTTTCTCTAACTCTATCTCGAAAGATCCACGTCTCTAATTGCTGAGAAAACAGTCATGTAGTTTGGTGCAATTTTTAAAAAGTTATCCTGATTTCCGGCTTTGGGACCACTGTGCGACGGCCAGAAATAATTAAGGGGTGGTACAACGGAGATTAAAAAATTTATACCCAAGAACATCGGACGTCAGAGCAAGGTATCGGCCGCGGTAGATAAGGGGTGGCGCGTATAAAAGGGATTTATGGATTACGGGGCCGATTAGCCGCAATTAGATACGTAATCGTGACCGAAAAGTTGCCGGACGACGATCCCCGTTGCACCCGGGCAATCGACGCGCTTTATCTCGCTCCCGAGGCCCCGCCGCGCCGGCAGATAAGAAACTTTTCCTGAAAAACTGGGAAACTTACTTTTTCCAACGGAGGGTCCGTACCAAGTCGAATAAGGCGGACGTTCGCCGGAACTTTCTCCTTACAAATGGCCAACGCTTCCTGGGTCGATCCGTTCCGGTCACGGGGCGCGGCGAGCAGGGGGTCGAGGGGGCCGAGGGGTGGGGGACGGAAAAGTTTTTGTATTTAAATACGGAAGGCGGAAATGCAAACGAGACCGTGCCCCTCCCGGATTAATTCTTCGACCAAACGACTTTTTTTCCGGGGGGGAAAAATTCGAGCATCGGCGTCGCCCCACCCTCGAGATTCCCGTGTTTATCTCGGCGGGGGTAGAAAGCGTCGAACTTTGCCTCCACTGTGTTCCCGAGTTTAGAAGATCTGGTTCCTCCTGTTACACGAGCCTCGGAACTTTCTGTACAAATCAGAACAAAATATAATATATTATAATATTATATAATATAAAAAAAAAACTCCCTATACGTCAACATGTCATTCTGTTCAACAACGGTTAAAATAAATTTTTAATCGAAAATCTGAACATATTTAGGGGGAGAGAAACATATCGGCAATTCGCCTTCACGATTAATTGCCACGGAGATTTCTCTGTATGCAAGGTGTGGCAGGACGGGTGGAACGACCGAGCAGGGGATGATTCTACATATACAAACAAGTCGAAAAGAAGGAATAACATTTTTTTGTTTCGGGCCTCGTTTTCGAGAAAATCGAGTTTTAAGATCCGTCGGGTACGCGTGCCCTCAGTGAGTAGAATTGGTCGGCCATGATCAGACGCGTCACACGATTCCCGTATAACGGTACGTGTATTTGCTGCATTTTCAAGATCGGTTTTCTCGGAAACGGGGCGTCGAACGAAAAAATGTTGTAACACGACTAGAGTGTGTCTCCTGGACGATACAAGACCCGAGTCGTTGACAGGCATCGAGAATTCATTTTGCGGTTCCCTTTCGATGTAAGGCAACGGCTCGGGGCGGCTGTCGGCGTGTTGCGAACGAGGGTAGCTATGCAGTTCGTCCTCGGGTATTTTGAGCCGTTTCCGATAACCGTTTGTCATCTGACGGATTTTGTAAAATTGGCGGCTGTGACCTGGGAACGGCGTGCGCGGAAATCTTCGTCGGACGTTCCCCGACATCCCCGTTCTCCGCGTGCACGCGCGCGCGCGCGTCGATTGATGGGAAATACCGATCGGCGAGGATTGTAAAGCTGCCGTCAGTTACGGATTCGATATTTGCCATAATTTAAGGCCACCGGAGAAGCCCGCGGCGGGGGCCCGGCAACGCGTCGGAATCCCGACAGCCTCCGGTGGCTGCGCGGAACGTAGCTTGTCTCGATCCGAAAGTCGGCTGCCACGTGGAAGAAAAAGTTGCTCCGTGGCACGCTGGGAAATATATTAACCCGGTGAGCACCGGCGAGGGGGTGCGCGGGGGAGGGAGGAAACTCCCGGGCCGGCAGACGCGGGTATCGCGCGCTGGAATCTGCCTCTCGCAGGATTTGTCTCTGTCCGTTCCGAATTGCCGATGCCAGTCCCGGAGCTCTTTTGCGAAAATATCCGCGGACGTTAGTTTAAACAAACCAGCGGGCTGCCCGGGCTCTCGCATTTTTACCCAACCGAACGAAAAACACGCGCCACCGGAGTTTCTCCGCGAAACTTTCCGTATTGACGACCGCTTGAAACTTTCATATTGTTTATTCTGTTTTATTTTCCACCCCCTCCGTCCACCGCCAAGAAACCTAAATTTCGCGGCATAATATCTCGCTTATCTTTCGCTTCGCCGGGGGAGGATAAAAATTCCACCGTCTTCCGGACGCTTGTTTCGCAAATATTTTTCTTCGAGCTGAACCGCGAAATCTTTCTTTTCGGTGAGCATTTTAAATCTCGGATGAGATTTACTTTTGCTGCGCTGTGATTACATGCGATCATAGTACGTTTGTAGTTCGCCGTGAGGTTGAAAAGTTTAATGAACTGTGCTGTGATATTCTGTATTGATTGTCTGTCGCTTCGCTGGTAATTCGCACGGTAGTTTTAGGGGTGCGTTTAGGATCGGTGGTGAGGTATCAGGGAACAGAGGAAACGAGACATAAATTGAAATTTCAACGGGGCCAGATCTCGGCGGAAGCACAGGTGCCAGTCGAAGTAAGTAATACAAGTGGTGTAGACACGGTACTGTCAGACAGAACATACACCGCGAACGGATGATTGTTTCGCAAATATTTTTCTTCGAGCTGAACCGCGAAATTTTTCTTTTCGGTGAGCATTTTAAATCTCGGATGAGAGTTACTTCTGCTGCGCTGTGATTACATGCGATCGGAGTACGTTCGTAGTTTACCGCGAGGTTGAAAAGTTTAATGAACTGTGCTGTGATATTCTGTATTGATTGTCTGTCGCTTCGCTGGTGATTCGCACGGTAGTTTTAGGGGTGCGTTTAGGATCGGTGGTGAGGTATCAGGGAACAGAGGAAACGAGACATAAATTGAAATTTCAACGGGGCCGGATCTCGGCGGAAGCACAGGTGCCAGTCGAAGTAAGTAATACAAGTGGTGTAGACACGGTGCTGTCAGACAGAACATACACCGCGAACGCGACCACAGATATGGCACATAAATCTGCATAGAAGATAGATAGAAGACTCGGCTGAAAGATCGGCATTGCCGCGCTGCATTCCCGATGACAACCCGCGACAGGGATTTATCTCCCTTCAAAATATTCCTTTCACCGATCGGCGAGAAACTAATGGCGAAACGGTGCAAGCCAAGTCCTCCCACCTACCCCCCACCCCCCGGGTTTCCGCGTCTGCTAGCAAGAAGGGTGAGGTCAGGGCTGGACGAAGCAGAAATTGCTCGCATCTATTCCCCACTTTAAATCACTTTCGGTGGATTGCTTATAATTCCGATGACGATAAATTCCGCGGCGCTGACGGTTTAGTTAACGAGAAAACGAACTCGCATCCGCGCGCTACGCCCCGCAGAATTAATAACAGATTGCACGCTCCCGCTTTGTTTCGTCCACAGCGCGCGCGTTCCTCTTTCCTTTTTGCGGCGTTCCGACCGGAACGAGTTGCGTCTGAATATTTATCGCGCATTATCAGCGCACACGCTGCCAACCACTCATCGCTCGATATTTCTTCCTGTTGACTCGGTTACGATTTCCGGTCGAAGAAACCCGCTTCCTTCGAACGAACGTTTTCTTCTCGCGGCTGAATTAGGTCGTCGCGGATGATCCGATCTTGAACGGTAACGCCAAACATTTCTTTTTTGTAAATTACTTTACAAAATTATATTTAATTAATCACAAGTTTCTTGATAGATTTGCATTGGATCTATGGTTCATCCATTAACTTGTACAGTAGTTATGCAAAGTAATTCGTAGCCACCCCCACTCTTCATTGATTATTTACAAACTTCTACGGTCGGAAATAATCTTAGTGTCTGCGCAATTAGAACATACTATTAGGGGGGCTCGTAAGTAACCAATTATTTTTAAATCTGAAACAAACATCGTAGTGAATTCAAGTTTTTATTTCTCTGTTTCCAGGGTTCGTCAAACAAAATGTCCTTGCATCTTCAAGTGAATGTTTTATTTCTCAACACTTTGATCGCCAAACCCCCAAAATTCCATAAAATCAAAGCAAGTTATTTACTGAAATAAAAATTGAAAAAAATTAATTGTATGATGCCGAATAGTCCTCCAACTTTCTTGCATGTTGCAGAGCCTAATCAAGTTTGGTACAATGTATATATCAACGTAAAGATTCATTTTAAAACCTGCACAAATAATTCCGTCAGCCACATGTGGGTGACGTGGCATTCGACGTGTCAAATAATGTTCCAGAGATCTGGAAAAATTCCCATTGCAATTCTTTGATTTTTTCCTGAGTTACCCCTAATATTATCGTGTTGAGGAAACTTTTATCTTAATTTCGTATGCTCTTCAGAAAATCTGGAACAACCAAATTGTAACAACGTGAAAAGTACGTTCCCTACTGAAATTCACGTTGTTAAAATGTAACGTATGATCTCGTATGATCCAGACAGTTGTGCGAAACGTTCAAACTTGTCTCGATTTTCTCGGTCCAAGGTCTCCCCATATCCTAACTTGTCAAGGTACTTCACTTTGTCTTCGAAAGGTACAGGCGTCGCCATTATATTGCAAGGTTGTAAAGAAAAATTACACTTTTTAGAATACTTTGAACACAGCAAGCTTTACCGAAAACTGTAAAAGAACACGAGTTTCCTCTTCAATTATCTGTACAGAACTAAAGGCGAAAGAAATTCTTTGCAAATAATTGATTACTTATGGGTACAAACGATCTAATTATTCTCTACTATACTTTATTATTCTATACTAATACAAACAATCATGCAGTCTTCAATTTGGACCTACGGTGAAGTTGCTGCGACTCGATCGCGGTAGCCGAAAATTAATTTGTACGCGAAGGGGATGGGGAAAATTGATTTTCTGATGGGTTTAAGAACCCCGATGCCTTCTCGCAAGCTCGTGCAGAAAATTGCACGCTAGCGTTTCGCGAGGCAATCGCATCTGAGATGCAGCGGCCGATTCCGAGCGACACTCCCTCTTTATTTATGCTCGCAATTTATTCGTCCGTGGCGCGCGTGCGGCGATCACGGGGAACGGCCGACAGAAATTCATTTCTTTCCCCGCGAAATCGCTAATGTTCCCGGCGATTTTAGGGGCGCGTCGTTACCGCGTCCCGGCGCTGCTTTTTTGTTGCGGCCGGTCTCGATAAATCATTCTTAGCCACGGTCGTCACCTGCACGGTCACCTGGCCAGGTGGCGGCGAGGTTTCGAAGCGTACGAACACGCTGCTCGTCCGAGAATCCTCGCGTTCGAGTGCCGGGCAATTGTTTCCCTCCCCCGTCCCGGGGGTGAACGCGGGGGGATGTACGAAGCGGCGTTATCGAGGCACGCGGAACGCAAAGGGCGAGCCGGTCTCGACTCGTAAAGCAAGGGGAATTTTTGGTCCCGAGTTTCGAATACAAAAAACGCTTTGATAAAGCGGCATACGGATCTGAGCCGCGGGCCGGGAAATTAACTGCTTCCCGGTCTGGCCCGGAAAAAATATTTTCGAGCTTACCGCCCGCTAATGCATTCGGTTCCCAGCCAACGAAACAACGGCGACGACCTGTTTTCTTCCTGCACGCGCCGCCGTATAATCTGCCGCGGAAATTATACGGGCGCCCTTCTAACCGGCGAACCGCCCTTAATTTACTGAATGCTGCGTAGGGGGGTAGAGGGGCGGCCCATCCCCGGTTTCGGCTCTCGGGAATTAAGGCGATTTTTAGAATATAAATCTATTCAGATCAGCGTACTTCTAATCTTCTATTCGTTTCTCACAGAAATTTCTCAAGCTATTTAATTGCAAGTTTAATATGAAAATTCTTATTTCTCAAAATATATACGCCTCCATTTGCTAAGCTGTGAAGGGTTGGGGCGCATGGGAATACAAAGGTGTGTAAAGGGAGGGTTCGTTCAAGGGTTAGAAAATATGAGAAAAAGTGGGAAAGTATGATTGGCGATTTTTAGAATATAAATCTATTCAGATCAGCGTACTTCTAATCTTCTATTCGTTTCTCACAGAAATTTCTCAAGCTATTTAATTGCAAGTTTAATATGAAAATTCTTATTTCTCAAAATATATACGCCTCCATTTGCTAAGCTGTGAAGGGTTGGGGCGCATGGGAATACAAAGGTGTGTAAAGGGAGGGTTCGATCAAGGGTTAGAAAATGTGAGGAAAAGTGGGAAAGTATGATTGCCCTCTCTTGATAGGAGCACCGTCCTCTTGTTTTTTAATTGTACACCCGGCCAATTAAAAGCTGCTGTTACTTATCGATCCGGAACCTGGGCACTTTGCATAGAGGGTGTTTCTAGAGGCGTATCAGTGCCGGTGCCGTCTTCGACCCCCGATGAAGCCAACTGCGATGATGGCGAAACTGTGGGAAAACTTTCCGATTGGACGTGGCTTACACCGGTACGCTACAAATAACTAGGGAAATAGGGAACATCAAGGTTAATATTCCTAATTACTTTTTAAATGAAATATATTCGTTGAAATAATTGTTTCTCGTTGGTGTGTCCCAGAAAAATAATTTCAATTTAATTTTCGGGTTCGATTTTAATTACCATTTCAAAACAGGGAGGTGAAGCTGAAAGAGTGCAAATAAAATTAACCCTTCGCACCCTCGAAGCTCTTTTAACTCCAAACCGATACGTTTCTTTCGACCTAGAATATTTCTCTTCTATATATTTTGTTTTCATGTTATACATACGAAAATGATGCAATTTACTCGTAGAATACTGAATTGTTTAGTATATTTATTACATGTAAACGCATTTAATAACGTGAAAAATATTTTGAATAATGATACAGCAATTTTTAGTGGTGCCATACAGTCGCCATTCGAGTGCTAAGGGTTATAAGTTCGGTTTTTGAAGCTTGACTCCAAAACGAAAGATTATTTCTTTTCAGAAAGATTATTTCAGAATATTTCTTTTCTATATATTTTGTTTTTATGTTATACATACGAAAATGGTGCAATTTACTCGTAGAATACTGAATTGTTTAGTATATTTATTACATGTAAACGCATTTAATAACGTGAAAAATATTTTGAATAATGATACAGCAATTTTTAATGGCGCCATACGAGTGCTAAGGGTTAAGAGCCACCGAACTAAACTTAATTACACGAATAGAGTGATCGACAACTCGGCGACAATGCCTTTCCATAATTAAAAAATTTGTCGAAGACCAAGATGGTGAATGAAAAATAGGCGAAACTAATATTACACGAAGAATTGCTATTACGGTGAAGCAGAATGGATGTTCTCGGGTTCCACTTGGCCCGCAGTAGTAGCGATACGTACGCAGCCAGGCATGCTTCGAGTTCAGTACAATAGCATCGAATAACTTGTAGCAGAAAGTATTTCAACACTGTCAAGCATAGTTCTACAGCGGCGGAGAAGCCTGAAAGGCAGACGCAGGGCATGTCCGACTAGTTGCGGACTAATTCCACTTACGGTAGTTTCAGCTGAGCAGCGTTCGCCCATTCGAAAACATATTCCTCGCCATTTAAACGGTATCAAAATACAGTTCGCGGAGTTTTGAAAGCCGGTAAACAGCACTTGATACATCTCGCGAACATTTTGTCGGCCATTAAAAGCGGCGAGACGCGAGCGGGGAGCGGTTTCCACGGGAACACGTGTCGCGGAACTTTCCTCCGGAGAGCGAAATCCGCGCGCGTCTCCGCCGCACCGCCGCGCGCCGTGTAACATCGTCGGCGAAACGTCGCGTCGCCGGGACGCTGTGTAAATGTTCAATATACACGGTGAGCCGGGGCTGTAGACTTAATTATTACCCGGTGGAGGCCACTAAAATAACATCGGCGCGGAGACAGTGATCCGATTACGTGCCATCAGGAGCGAGGGCGAGCTAAAACGTTCCGCCGCGCGGCAACCCATCAAAATCCGGCTGCCGGGCAGCTTCAGAAATTCCTCACGAGCTACCGGGGAGCCCCGCAGAACCTGACACTTCCTTTATGGTCGCGAGCTATCCCGGCACGTTTGCCCGCCGGAGAGGAGCGCCGGGAATTGTCAGCTTTACGTCCTCCCTGGCCGCGTTCGAGCCCCCCAGGTTCCCTGATCCCTCGGACAAAGTCGTAAAACCTTCGACCAATTGCAATTTTTTCTCAAAATTCAACCCCTCCGAAATGTCCAAGTCGCACGGCTCGACGTGGCACAGAAAATGTGTACCGCATAATTCAAGAAGTGGAATTTAAATGGAACACCGTGGTAGACAAATTCTGTTTCTCCGGTTGTTATCCCTTTCGTCCACTGAGTATACAAATTTTAACAATTACGGCGTAATGGATATTGTAAGTTGGACTAAAAATAATTAATAGGTTCTTACCCTCAAATTTTTCTTATCACAATAGGGGTAGAGGATGAAAGGTGGTGGTGGACATTGCTTTCATGGATATTGTAAGTTGGACTAAAAATAATTAATAGGTTCTTACCCTCAAATTTTTCTTATCACCATAGGGGTAGAGGGTGAAAGGTGGTGGTGGACATTGCTTTCTTGGCTTTTCAGTAATTTTGTAATCAGGCTGGAACATATGTGCACCCCTCGGGACGAAGGGGTTAATTGACACAGTATTTTCAAGATCGTCGTTAATTTCTTTTCTTATTCCGGGCGGTGGAGAAATTTAGTCACGACTTCCGGTGACCTTGAAAGCCAAAACATGTAGGTTAATAATTAGTAGGATAATAGTTCTCTTCGTGAACAATTACCTCGTTTATGGTGCCCACGTGTTATTCGTGGGACCGCACGAAGAAATTCTGTCGACGTGCTTGCGCGACGGTCTCGAACCACTTGGAGGACTATTCGGGGACATCGTTTTGAGATTCCTCCGGCGACGCGATCCACGGAAAATATCTCGATGCCGATCATTTCGGTGTATCGGTATCCGGTCGGAAGAGCCGACCGGCTCAGGATGCAACGTGCGTGAAATCGTTGCGCATAATTACGGCGGGAATCCGAGAACGAACCGGAGACGCGGAGACGATTGAAGACTGGCTACGTGTCACGGATTTCTCGGATTATACCTTGGCTGCCGGCCAAACGGCGCAACCTCGTCTCCTCGGTAATAACGCGGAAGGTAAACGTTCGAGAATTGAGCACCGCGCGGGACAAATACCTAACAGCGGAACCGCAACGACATTTCTGTTCGGGCTGCGGTTCGGCAACATTCCGATCGGGCGGCTCCTCGCGAAAACATGAGGAAACAAAGGGGAAATAAGAAATAAAATAAGAAAGTAAAATAACACGTAAAATTTTGTTAAGGCAGGCTCAGTCCCCGTGAACCTAGTCTCAAGAAATTTTACTGTAACCTACAGCTTTGTATAATTCGAAGGCTCAAAGCTAATCTTCCAAGCCCTTTCTTCAGTTTCTAGTTGAATATCCATATTCGCTTTAAAGTAACTTCAATACTGACGTGACTGTCAATATAAATTGTTCAACTCACAAACAGATGATTTGAGTATGCATCTTCGCTTTCGAAGAAAATTTACTTCAATACAGACTTGACTGTCAATAAATTGTGCAACTCACAAAAAGATGATTTGGGTATCCGTCTTCGCTTTCGAAGAAAATTTACTTCAATACCAACTTGACTGTCAATAAATAGTGCAACTCACAAACAGATGATTTGAGTATCCATCTTCGCTTTCGAAGAAAATTTACTTCAATACCAACTTGACTGTCAATAAATAGTTCAACTCACAAACAGATGATTTGAGTATCCGTCTTCGCTTTCGAAGAAAATTTACTTCAATACCAACTTGACTGTCAATAAATTGTTCAACTCACAAACAGATGATTTGAGTATGCATCTTCGCTTTCGAAGAAAATTTACTTCCACACCGACGTGACTGTCAATAAACTGTTCAACTCACAAAAAGATGATTTGGGTATCCGTCTTCGCTTTCGAAGAAAATTTACTTCAACACCAACTTGACTGTCAATAAATAGTACAATTCCCAAAGAGATCGCTAAGAATCTAAATAAACACATTCTCGTTGTCCCTATAAATCAATGGGAAATATTTCAGCAATCCCACTGTCAAAATTTCTGCGGCCAGTTGTAGATTCCAGTTTGCCCAACTCCGCATTCGAAATATGCATAAAGGTCCGCAGTCGAATCACCTTCGGAATTCGTAGAATTCTCGGGAGTAACCACATGAATCCTTATCCGGCGTGACGGAAGTTGACTATTTTAATCGAATCGGAATTGCCAGCCCTAACGAAGGTTTGGTATAACGCAAGCTGGACAGAATAAATCTGCAACAAGTAAGTTATGGGTTCGCGAAATTCAACACGGTCGCCGCTGTGTTAGGTGAACGTCACCGTGTTCCACGGGATTCAGGCAATTTAGTACGTATTGTCCAGGATGCTTTGCATATTCAGGGAAAGGAAACTCCATATGACTTACATAATTTCAGAGACTCGCAGCCACAGAGACAGAGACAGAGAGAGAGACAGAGACAGAGACAGAGATAGAGAGAGAGAGAGAGAAATATTCTTACGCGTGTTCTGACTTCGCAATTTACTGCCGGCGGCACTCGAGGAATTTCGTTGGGGCTAGTGGCGCGGGTCAGCCATTGGGCCGACCTCCTCATCTCCCATAGTATTTACCAGATGCCGGATAATGAGTGGCTCCTTATTCTTTCGTCTGGAATCATTTTTCATCTCGCTAGTTCCCCGATCCGACTAATCAGTTCGGATAATCGAGGCTCTACAGTATCGTGAATTGAACGAGTCGGTGTGACCCGAACGGCATCGTGTTTGGGCTCATTTCAATCGGAAAAATGCCAGGAACGTAACAATGTAACTGTGTTTAATGTTTCGCGAGGAGATAATTGATTGTCGCTAGATTAGTATTGCTTGATACAGAACAATCGTATTTTCTAGATGTTGTGTAATATGGCTACACAAGCCTGAAATTGGTTGTTGCTCATTTTTAAGCAATTCGTTTTCGGGAACGCCTAGTTCGCCCGAGCATAAGTGACACTCCGGTTCCCCGAAGTTTGCCACGCGGATCGATACATTACCGTGTCTCGCGTTCGAGTATTTTGTTCGCGTCCTTCCATTCTCCCGGGCAAATAAAAGGACGTCCGGCACAGTTAAGCCGGGAGAAGAATCCCCGGTTATATTTCACGGCACTTAAAAGCGGTATAAATCATTAAAAGATATCGATGCGGGACGCATTTGTCACGAGGCACCCTCCCTCCCTTCTCCACCCCCCCCCCCCCCCCCCCCCCCCCCCCCCCCCACCCCCTTCGTCCAGTCGGCTCAGTGCCTCCCATTCAAGTCGGCCGCGAACGTTATTAATAACCTTATTATTTCACGCGGCGTTCCGCGGTATTCCCATCAATGAATAATTAAAATCCGCTTGTATTCGTATACAATATCATTATCAGAAATCGATTATCAGCGAATTGCATCGCGGGAATCTCCGGCTTGGACCTCGGATGCGCACGCCAACCGGATAATCGGATAGCTGCTAACGAGTCGATATCCTTTGTGCCGAATCGGGGACAGAAGTGCAGAAAGGTCGCGTTCGCGATAACGACAATTGTACATGTTATGACTGGTCGGAAAAATGTATTATTCGACTTGCCCTGTTACACCACCCTCGAACTAAGTTCACCGGAAGAGACTGTTCCAAACGTGACAGTGGTTATCCAAATTTTCAGCCATTATTTATACACCCCCAAAGATCTCGTGGACGCCTCTTCGCAATCTCAATTAAAAATATTAGATCATTACAGCCCGATATAGTTAAATCTATCCGTAAAGGGCACAGATATAGATAGGCTAACTAAGGGCTATACTAAGGGCACAGATATTATTTTCTCAAGGTTATTTCAAGGTGGCTCAGCGTTTATTAAATGGAAAGCCATATGTTTGTTTCGATCTCGAAGTACAGCAAAAACAAGTTCAGAATACGTCTTTGAAATGACCCTCGGACATGTAAATTTTCTTGACCCGATTTGCTAGTAAATATAATATAATATTCTCATGTAGTTCGTTCTTAGTGGTTATCCAAATTTTCAGCCATTATTTATACACCCCCAGAGATCTCGTGGACGCCTCTTCGCAATCTCAATTAAAAATATTAGATCATTACAGCCCGATATATAGTTGAATCTATCTTGCGATTAGAATTGCTTCACCCCTTGCCCTGCAATATCTCGTCACACTCGTGATGAGGATTCTGAACAGAGTCTGACAAATATATTTGTTATCGATTTCCTTCGAACCGAAATGAAATTCTATTTCGACGTTGTCAATGTACAGCTAACGAAGTACATATGCGTTTTAGGAAATTACGAATTACAAGGAAGATCTGAAAATAAATAAATCGCAGCGCAAGGGGTTAATGAGTCACCCCCGTTGCCGGAAGTTGTGTTTCACGTGACATAGCAACAATTGCATTAACAGCCTTCTCGGGTGAAATGAGCATGAAAAACGCGGGTTTTTCTTCAACCCGCGCGTTGGAAGGTTACAAAAAAAGTAATTTTCTTTTAATGAGTGTACGAACACTGACCGAGAGTCGTTGCGTATCAAGACGAATGGATCTCACACGGAATTGCCTGATATCCGCGGAACGAGGGTTAATAATCGAATTTTAAGGAGCCCATTCGTCGTTGCGGGAGTCACGAATGCTTCGAGTCTCGTCGAATCGGCCGGCGATCATGGTAAATTCGAGGGGTGGGGGAGGGGAGCAGGGGAGTAATCGCCGGCCGTAATTAGATTCGTGAATAATTTAAAGCCCCTGTGGGCCGTTTCCTGGCGAACACGCCCGATGGATCGCGGAGCAACGTTTCGTGCGAGTGGAACGCGATCGGCAAACCATAGGCGAGCGTACGGTCAACACGGAAATCGATTGACCGCATAAGTTTCGCCGGGAAGACGTTTCCGATCCGCAGTCGAATCGTTATCGGCGGTTTAACAACAATTTTGCGGCGGGTTTCTTTGACAAATGTCCAGAGGTGTAGTGTACGTTCCATACACACTGTGGTAGTGACCCAGGGTTTATAGCATTGACGAAAATACACTTCGTAAGTTCGAAAAAGAATGTCGAAAGTTTCTCGAGGTGCTAAGTCCAACATTGAACAAGTTTTTAACAGTTACAAAGGCGAGTAAAATGTTTGAAAACATGTTTCCGCAAGAGATGTACTACGATCAAATATTCTCTTATAAAGACAATATTTTGGAAGGCGTATTAGACGTATTTGTATATTTTGAAA
>CM052129.1:1408099-1421099 GCA_028454255.1 Halictus ligatus
TTTAACTCGAAAACATTTCTTCCGACCTGGAACATTTCCCTTCTTCCCCTCATTTCCCTTCTAGTTTCTTTTCGTGTTGTACATGCGAAAATGGTGCGATTTGCTCGTACGATACTGGAATGTTTTGCTAATTTATTAGATACAAACAGTAATGTAATCAATCTTTTGAATAATGATACAGCAATTTTTACTGGCGCCTTACAGTCGCCATTCGAGTGCCAAGGGTTAACATTTAAGGCCTGATCTTCGCGTGTTGGCCATCCGCGTTGTACGTGATGGTTAGAGACCCTAACGCAGACTCCTTAGGCCATCAGTTTGGGGACCATTAATAAACATAGTTCGCCAGATGACTCGGACAAAGCGACTCTTCTGCCAACTACCCTTCCACATATACAAAAATACAAACAAAATTCGTGTTATACTTACAAAAATGACGCAATTTACTCCTGCAACACTGAAATGTTCAGTAGTTTATTAAATACACAGAAATTTAATGATGTAAAAAATATTTTGGATAATGATACAAAGTTTTAGCAGTGCCTTACACTCGCCGTTCGAATGCTAAGGGTTAAGTGACAATGTTGATTTTTTAATCGTACAGGGTGACACCACCTGACGTGAAAACTATTCGGTATTCGAGAAAACGGTTGTAACGAGAGTTGCATGGTTTCAGGAGTAAAATACGATGCAATAATTAGTATTTTTTCGTCTCGCATCGCGAACCGAACGTCGCGTCGTCGCTCAACGATCGCTGCTCTAATATTATTAAAGAATCTGCATGCGGACAGGGACGGGGGTTCGGGGCGGGGGTTGATTGATTAGAGGGTAAACCTGAGAGAGCGACGTCTCGGGAAGCGACGTTCTGCTCGCCGGTAAAATCAATATTGCCCGAAAAAACAGTGGAGTTCCGCGGCGGCGAATACACCGGATCATTCTCGAACATTACCGATTTGGTGTCGCGGTGAAAAGTTTCTCGAGCACGTAGGCGTCGCTTCTCCGTGGCCGGATTACATCGGGATTCCTCTGTTTCGCGGCGTTTTCTATATTCCCGGTGCCCTCTCGCGCGCTATGAAAAGGAGAGATTGGAAATCCTTCGGTGTCGAGGGTATTGCGGATCTGAAAGCCGGAGAGAGGTCGTGTGACACGTGTCAAGAATACGCGGGAACCGCGCGCCGCACCGAGAAATAGACAAACCTTTGTTCTTTTTCGTTCTCCTCGTTTTGCCCGTTCCCCATCATCCCCCCACCCCACCCCGGTCTACTCACCCCTCCGCCATTGCCGCGACGCCGGTTCCCTGGCACGCTGCTCGAAAGGCGGCGCGAACCGAAAGCTTCCTGCTTTATTCCAAACCGAATTTCCTGCGGATTTCTTCCTGGAACGCTGTCGAATTAGGTAGAAATTGAATTGCCGCCCGAGCAATCCTTAACGGGAAGCTGCGAAACTCCCGGGGAAAAAAAATCCCGCTCCCGTTCGGAACGTTTCGACGAAACTCTACTACCCCCATCCCCCCGTGTTTCGCGTACACTCCCGTTCGAACAGGAGAGAGAGAGAGAGAGAGAGAAAATTCTACAAATTCGATCGGACGATTTGTACAGTAATGTCTCGATACATGCGACAAAGATCTGCACGATATTTGTGAAAAATTGATTCCCCTAAATGATTTATTCACGGAATATTTACCAGCACGTTTGTGGCATTTTTCCGGGTAAAACGACTACAAACACGGCACAGTTTAAATAATATTTGCTCGTTCGATTCGCGAGAATCTCTATTATACGAATGGATCATATACGATTCATGGTGCATACGGTTTGTTCTGCGAGTTAGCAAATGAAGAAGCTGGTTCAATTCTCGTGTTAGCTATGCGTTATTAATTAGTAGGCGTATTTTAAAACAGTAACAACATTGGAACAATTTTGAAATACTGTTACATCGATTTCATCCTATTAAACATATTAATCATCCGTGTTATATTAATTAGAAAACCGAACGGTTTTAGGGTCGTAGTTGATGTCTCTATAAAACTAGCCTCGCACATAGGGTACATTGTTGTACATTTTTGTTACATTTTACATTTTGTTATTTTATACAGTTTGTATATTTATTGTTATACATATTTTGGTGCATTTCCAGTTGCTACGTCGCCAAGGTTTTTAACCCTTTGCACTCGGCGCTGTTTTCAATCCAAAACTAAATTTTTCTACCGTCTTAAAATATTTTCATTTTATTCACACGAAACTGGTCCGATTTCCACATATAATATTGAAACGTTTAGCGATCTATTAAAAACTACAAATTTTTGTATTATAACAAATTTTAAGGAGGCTCGGAGGCTCGACACGACACGTCGTAATTTGTTGCTTGCTCGCAGGGGACTGTTTATTTAACAAAATCTAAACGTGACATACATTTGTTAACGCAACGCATAAATCAATAAAATTATATGTAACAGACAAATATATGAAACAGTCAGTCATCTAAACGGTGGTATAAAAATACTTACAAAATATTTTGTAATATTTTTTCTAATTTCTTTGAAATAATGCCAGAGCAATTTCTGGTGGTGCTTCGGAGTCACCGCTCGGGTTCAAAGAGTTAATAATTTTCGAACACGGGTCGCGACGAGAAATCAAACGACACGGCAGCCCCGCATTAGTTAAATCCTAATGCCGCGCGATTAATTGCCGGGGCGAACACGTATGTTCCGCGAGATTTATACGCGCCCGTAAACCGCAAACAAGGGACACGTTGTTGCTCCCCCGCCCCCTCCCCACGGTGCTGGTGGAAAGAAACGCCCCGGGGGAGGGGAAGGCACCGGATTCCATGGGAGTAAAGTCAGATGACGCAACGGGGGGGAAAAAAGGAGAAAAGGAAAAAAGGCGGAAAAAATAACAAGGGAGAAGAAACGGAAACGGAGAAAAACAGGAGAACGCGAGAGGAAGCGCGAGCGAAATAGAAAGGACGGTACCGAATGCAACGAGCAAACCGGGTGTACCAGCTAAATCCTGCGAGCGGAGAGACGGAGAATGAACTAGAGAGAGAGAGAGAAAGAGAGAGGGGGGTGGGGGATGAAGGGAAGTGGGAGACGGAGGCAGAGAAACATTTTAGCCGGTTATATGCAGTATGAGTTGTTGCCAAAAAATATCAAAAATCTTCTGGCCGGGAGCCAATGGAGGTTGAACACAAACCACGGACCACACGCACGGCGAATAGCCAGCCGAATAATAGGACTTTATTGTTGGACGTATAAGCCCTTGGTGTACGTGTTCGTCCGTGTATTTTCCGACTTAGATATTGCACTTTCGGCCGATCTGATCGACGATTCGATTTTCGCCGGTCGATCGGCCCGTTACTTCACGGTTTTCGAGTAGAAAGTGCGATGAAATTTATCTGGTAAATGTACCTTGAAAATGCTCGTCAACACGCAAAGTTCATCGGGAGGAACATCTCCAAGGACTTAGAACAATTTCCGATTAAAACAATCTTATTTAATTTGGGCACTCTGGGTATACGTTATTTGAAAGGGGAAAAATGTTACGCTACCGGTAGTATCGCGTGGAACATTTTCAATAAAAATTTGTTTCTAATTTGGGGCACTCAGGGTGTTTTCTACAAAAATCGCAATCTTTTAGCACTACTGGTACATTATTTATCAGGGGGAAATGAATTTCTAATGTTAAGCTATCAATAGCACCGCGTGGAACATTTTCTATAAAAATTTTTTTCTAATTTGGGGCACTCAGGGTGTTTTCTACAAAAATCGCAATCTTTTAGCACTATTAGTACATTATTTATCAGGGGGGAAATGAATTTCTAATGTTAAGCTATCAATAGCACCGCGTGGAACATTTTCTATAAAAATTTTTTTCTAATTTGGGGCACTCAGGGTGTTTTCTACAAAAATCGCAATCTTTTAGCACTATTAGTACATTATTTATCAGGGGGGAAATGAATTTCTAATGTTAAGCTACCAATAGCACCGCCTGGAACATTTTCTATAAAAATTGTTTTCTAATTCGGGCTTTGATTGTTTTCTATAGAAGCCGCCATCTTCTAGCACTATAGATACATTACTTACAAGGGGAAATAAATTTTAATGTTACGCTACCAATAGCACCGCGTGGAACATTTTCTGTAAAAATTGTTTTCTAATTCGGGCTTTGGTTGTTTTCTATAGAAGCCGCCATCTTGTATCACTATTGATACATTACTTACAAGGAGGAACTCATTTTTAATGTTACGTTATCAATACCACCGCGTGGAACATTTTCTATAAAAATTGTTTCCTAATTTAAGGCACTCAGGGTGTTTTCTACAGAAATCGCAAACTTTTAGCACTATTAGTACATTGTTTACCAGAGGGAAAAATTAATTTTTCACGTTGCGCTACCGGTAGTAGCGCGTGGAACATTTTCTATAAAAATTGTTTTTTAGTTTGGCCACTCAGGGTGTTTTCTACAAAAATCGCAAACTTTTAGCTCAATCAGTACATTATTCACCAGGGGAAAAATAAATTTTTAATGTCACGCTACCAATAGCACTGTGCAAAAAACATTTTCTACAAAAATTGCTTTTTAATTCGGACTTTGCTTGTTTTCTAGAGGATAAAATTTTTCGTCCTGGCTTCCGGACAGATTGTCCGGCGTGCGTCATCCGCGTTAAAACTGCTCGATCATGGATGATCGGCCGGAGGGGGGGGGGGGGGGGGGAGGAGGAGGAGGAGGAGGAGGGCGAGAGGATGAGTCGAACAAGCGATTCAATAACTTCCGTCGGGCGAGTTAACCAACTTTCTTCGTTTTCCCGGGCCGGCATCGGGCCGCTTCGGCCCGCTTCGGCCAGAGGGGGTTCTCGAGGATCGCGACTTCAAGAACGGCAATAGAAACTTTTCTAGTCGCGAACAAGCATCCATAATTAACGATCGAAGTTACGCGTCGCCCTCGCGCGGCCAACCAGGCCGGGTATTATCATCAATTTCGTGTAATTGCATAACGGGACTGTATATTAGGGAATAAATTGACGTCCTGTGTCATCTAATTAGCGCGGGAGAGCGTGTGCTAGCGCGGTGCCGCGGCCGAGGCCCGCGCGGCCGCGCATACTTCGAATTGTTTGAGCGCGTAATTATCGCGAATTTCTCGGAGCGCCGGTTGGTAATTAGTGATAAAACGTTATCAAGCTGCATAATTATCGGGGACGGGCTATGCGTCGCCCGTGTACAATGACGCATCGCCGGAAACCGATACGTGATGTTTTCGCGCCTCGATTCCTAGACCGTTGTTTGCGGCGATCATGTTTATACGCTCGGCGAGCAGTCGATATCGTGCGCCTGGTCCATGGCTCCGGGTCAATGGAAATGAATCTCGTTAACGTCCAAGAAGTCCGCGCGGCCCGATCGCTTCTTCGATCGGATGCCGCGCGGCGCGACGCGGCGCGTCGACGTTCACGGAGTTCCGTGGCTCCTGCTTGTTTCAACGGTGACGAAAGGACTCGAGAATTAGTTCAAAAGTTCCCTCCCGCGGAAAGGTATTCTTATCTTCGACCCTGCGACTCGCCGGGGACTTTTTACCGTCTCCAGGAAACTCTGTTTATTAGCATAGGTACCCTAACCTAGTCCAACTTCCCGTTCGAATCGAATTGTGGTCATTTTACATGGAAATTTGTAACTACAGTCTTCGTGTATGCGACGGAGATGTGCTGTTTGTTCGTTCATTCCCAGCACGGTGATTACTCTATATATGTCGCCGAGGCCTGGATGATAAAGGTTGCAGAGACACCTCCACTACCGCGAGGTATACCCCGTCAGGGGTCTCTATAGCTTCGCTGCCCTTTTCAAAGAATAGTGTCTCCTGGCTCCGATATCTGTGCAAAACTAGACCCTGATTTTAGACGTATATCGAGTAAAATATGTCTCCAAGGCCTGGATGATAAAGGTCGCGGGGATACCCCCACTACCGCGAGGTATACCCCGTGAGGGGTCTCTATAGCTTCGCTGCCCTTTTCAAAGAATAGTATCTCCTGGTCGATATCTGTCCAAAACTAGACCCTGCTTTTAGACGTATATCGAGTAAAATATGTCGCCAAGGCCTCGATGATAAAGGTCGCGGGGACACTCCCACTACCGCGAGGTATACCCTGTGAGGGGTCTCTATATCTTCGCTGCCCTTTTCAAAGAATATTACCTCCTGATCGATATCTGTCCCCAACTGGACCTTGCTTTTAGACATATATCGAGTAAACGCTGTGCTGCAGGTTGCAAACCTCGTGGGGCCCATAAGCGATTAAATTGGCAGTCGGCGATCCAGTAGCAACCGATTGTATCCAAAATTTCAATTACCCAAATAGCAATGCATACAGAGCACGATTCATTGCGCAAATTAGTAAAGATTTCATCTGCGGCTAGGCAACTATGTTCCATGTTCCCCTAGCTCCTCCAAACAGACCCCTCGACAATGATTACGACTCTGCATATTATTCGAGACACCCTCTTCAATCGCTTTCCGAGGGTTTTCGCTTGTTATTTGTTGACAGATGGTTTACAAAGCAGCAGCTAAGGGCAACTCCGTTGCATACGTACATATTTAGTGAGCATTCGAATACATTTTTCTTGGAGGAGCAATGCTTGTCGGGGTCTCGGGTGAAATTCCAGACCCGGCGAATCCCGCGTTCAAATCTACAAACCAAAAGGTTGCGCGATTCTCCATGGAAATATGATTCGAAAATGTAGAACAGAATTCCTCGGCAGCCAGCCTTTGTTCTAAAAGATATGAAATTCAAATTTCTTTCTTGCCCCAATAGGATCCGATTGGCTAGTATGTTCGTTCAAGCACCGATTCCACATTCTTCAGGCACGAACCCGGCGTTCTGGAAACGATGTTTGTTATTTTCCCGCGTCGAGCCAGGAATCCGGTTCCCGGGAAAAGGTCGTGATTCCATATGGAAATAGATATCTAGATCCGATAGAGGATTTTTCGGTGGTTCCTTTCGGAGACGAAGTCTTATGATGGAAATGGAGATCTGTATTAGAAGTTGATACGCAATAAGATAGTTGACGAAGGGGGCCCATAACAATCAGTGTCGCCGGATTAACACTTGTCTTCCACTCTAACCTTCCCCCTCTACGACGCCATTCCCCACTCTCCGGCGACGAGCATCCCCACGCTTCCGCCACGGACCGGTCACGTGACGCGAGGCGCGCACCCGATTCGCACTGCGTCCGCGCCTGCGTCGTGACTCACTGGGTAATGGCAGAGAGGGGGTAATTCCCTCCGACTCCATTCCCCTGACACGACGACGCTGGCCATAACTCGAAATTATTTCCCTCCTTAAAATAAAGGGTTTTTCAATAGAAACATAACATTTTTGTTTTGAAATATCGAACACAACCTAAAACTTTTCTATCATTTCTCAATGTAAAATAGTCTGTGAAGGTTTACATTTTTATATTTAATATGGTGAAGTTTACGAACGAACAACGGCTGGTAATCATCAAATGTTACTACCGAAATTCCAAATCGATAGTCGCAACGATGTGTGGGAGAGTAGTTGAAAATTTAACACAAAGAATCGAATGCTGCCGTCGTGCCCACACAATTCAATAAAAATGTGAAATGTGTACGGCGACTCTAATAAATTTCAGCGCGACGTTTCAATTATTCTGTGTCCTTTTTGTTTAGCTTAAAGTTGTTACGTCCTTATCGAGAAACCCGTTAGAACAAATTCCACAGACACTTCAGCGAACGGTTATGAAAATAATTTTATTGTCACCTAAAATCCGCCACTCCGCGTGCGTCGTTGTTCGCAAGCTATTTTCCGTTTTCGAGAAACGCACCGAATAAATTTCCGCCTGCGAACAAGACAATATAATCCGGCCCGTCGATCAGTTTCTTTTACGGCCGGTTTACATAAACAACCGAGTAACCGGGGACGCGTCTCGCGACCGTGCAGAAGTCCTCGTTTCATCAGACGCGACGCCGCGCGAACAGCCGGCCATGAAATAACAATTTCTGAGGGGCAAAGAATTCCACGGCGAAAGGTGTCGCGACGAGAGAGAGAGAGACACGGGTCTCTCGTTGTTCCGCCATTCCCGCGAACGGTACTCTCCGAGCAACAAGTATTCAACGGTATATTTGCACGTAAATTCGTCTATTAGTTACTGGAAACGCGGGGTTCTGCAATTTGCTGCTACTTTCGTCGCACAACACCCCCCGCCCCCCCCCCTCCTCCCGTGTTGTTCCGCTCTTGTCACGCGGAACGGGACGAGCGGATTTTCGCCGCGAGACGAACGCTCGCGATTACGCGGACTCTAAATTTATCGCCCGTCCCACACCGTCCCTTTGCGGCCTGTCCCTTTGTCCCGCGTCTAATTGCGACATTTTTCCGCCGTTCCCGGAACTAATTAGCGTCCCCGACGCCACTTCCACGGCCAGTTTTAGACGCTGTTTAGCCAGCTTTCCGCCGCGACGATTACCGCCAACATCCGACATTTTTACGCGGTCACGACCCACGCTGTTCCTCTGTTCCCGACCGTTCTCTCTCTCTCTCTCTCTCTCTCTCTCTCTTGTCCTTTGTTTCCCGAACACGCAATTTCACTTGAACGCGCGAGAACTCTTCAGAAACCACTGGGCCGGCCATGCGCCATTCGAATCGGCGCCCACTTGGCTCTGACAATAACCCCAAGTGACAACTACAGGTCTCTGTGAAACTTTCGGGGGGCCTGGTAATTGCAAAAATATTAGACGCTATAGATCGTAATAATAAATTCGATTAATAAGTTCTAACGGCCATCGTACATATTCAGGGGTGAAAACAGCCCTCGACGTTTGGGGTCGGAACCATATTTGGTGGAATATCGCGGGAATTATAATATTATTTTTAAACGCGAAGAACGGTTCAGTCGGTGCAAACATTCATCGAATTATTATCTACACTTAGAAACTGTGAACTTTGCTTGGACGATATGTACAATTTTATTCCGAAATAAGAGAATCCCTTCTTCTTGTTCTTCTTCCTTGGGTCAGACATGACACAGGCTTAGAAGTCGAGTCCGAGGAATATTCGTTTATTACAGAGCATATTGTAATGTTTTCAATAACAATGGTTTTTTAAAATGAAAACTGGCGGAATCAACACTTCGAAACTGTGAACTTTGCTTGGACAACATGTACAATTTTATTCCGAAATAAGAAAATTCCTCCTTCTTCTTCTTCTTCTTCTTCTTCCTTCGAAATAAGGCGAAAGTCGGTCCCGAGCCGTCGCCTTATATCGGAGGAAAACTGCAGCCAAATATCGGCGTGGGTCAGAGATGACACAGGCTTAGAACTCGAGTCCCAGGAATATTCGTTTATTACAGAGCATATTGTAATGTTTTCAGTAAAAATGATTTTTTTAAATGAAAAACTGCAATCAACACTTCGAAATTGTGAAATTTGCTTGGACAACATGTACAATATTATTCCGAAATAAGAGAATCCCTTCTTCTTCTTCTTCTTCTTCTTCCTTCGAAATAAGGCGAAAGTCGGTCCCGAGCCGTCGCCTTATATCGGAGGAAAACTGCAGCCAAATATCGGCTTGGGTCAGAGATGACACAGGCTTAGAAGTCTCGTCCGAGGAATATTCGTTTATTACACAGCATACTGTAATGTTTTCAGTAACAATGGTTTTTTATTTTTTTAAATGAAAAACTGCTGCAATAAAGGGACAGCTCCGCTGTTCAGGTAACTTGAGTAACCCAATGAAACGACAAATAAAAATAGAGTACTGTTTCGAACTTCGAATCTACTGTTGATTAATATTCGTGTATTTGAAACCCATACCTTTTTCGTTGCTTGCAATTACAGCAATATAAATATCGAAGCTAATTTTCGTGCGAACATCGAGTAAAATATATTTCTATTTCTGCAAACTATTCTACACGGACTATTCTACACTACAGTCGTAATTATTTATACAGGAAGTAACTATCCCTGGTGTCGATGATAATCTCTTGTTGGTGGACTGCGAACCGATATATTTCGAGAGCGAATTCGTTTGTTCGATGTGCGGCAGAGAAACACGGTCGCGATATCGAACGCTCGTAAATATAAAAGTCGACTTTACAACGAAGGAGCTGACATGAGCTCCCGAGGCTTCGGACTGTTTTATCACCCTCCGCAGTGTACAGAAAATAATAACCCCAATATACAGGATTACTGCAAAATAAATAGGAGGGTTCATGTTAGATATACGTATACAAGTTTAGGGTCGGTTTATGAGAAGAACGTGACTTCCATCCTGCTCTCGGTTTACCCTTACAATTTTCCATTGTGTCCGCTTTTTCAATGAAAGGAGAACGGTGGACGGTTCGCTTCCCCTACACGGTTTCGAAAATTAGGTTCCTGCCAGACTAATGTATGTTAGAACGGTAGAGTATAGTTTGGACAGGAGCACTTAGCTGTCCAGTAATTAGGTACAAGATCAGGCACCTGCCGGGCTAATTTTAGTTCAGCAGGTTTTCAAAAATCGAGGCAGTTCCGAAGCAGTTGAAAAACATTTTTCGAGTTAGACGCTTTAGAATAATACGCATTAATCGTTTCGTATAGCTGAATTAAATATGGGTACAAATGTTTTCGAATTAGTCGCGTGCATAATAGAAGAACAGCCGTTCGTGGTTTATACATAGGTAACCACGAGCTTGTTAATTGTGTTGAATTATTCGCAAGCTCGTATAGTATATTCAAAGAAATCGAGTTCAGCTCGTTCACTAATTCACTCTAAATATTTCCCACAACAATTTCCCGTATAAAACTGTACGTACACGTTTCGGTAAAATAATATACAATAATTTGCAGAAAAGTCGGCATTATGGAACATAGAAAATTTATTTATCTTGACATTATGTTAATTAATTGTAGGCAATAATGTGTTTCGTCATATTTGCGATAATTCGTTACGTGAACATTCGTGTTACGTGAACATTCTTCCCATAAAATTACAATGTATTTATTGAAATTAATTCATATTCACAGTGATGTATCATCATTAGAAGACGGATTTGATGCATTTATGACGAAAATGTGTATTTCAAAACAGTAGAACCATTAGGACAATTTTAAAATACTGTTAAATTATTTTCAACCTATTAAACATATTAACACTGAACCTACCACGGTGACCGGTTTTCTGTTTCACAATTATTGAAATTAGAAAAACGTTTTCATAGGAAATGACAGAATTGTCTTCTTTAATTGAGCACATATTATACTGAAAATCGTATAAAGCTTAAATAAAGGAAAGGAGATAAATTTTTATTTCACTCCAGTCTGTTGCAATTCAGGTAGAAAATTCTTATTTTGCACAAAGATCCGCAGTCTAATTGTCATGAACAGTATATATTTATAGATCTGTTCTGAATTTTAACTTAGCTATCGTTCGCACGCAATATGTCAAACATTTTGAAAAATAAATGTAAAATAGGCCTCCTCTTCTATTTTAAAAAATTGCTAAAAATTTGGATGGACATAATTTTGTAATTTCGATGAAGTAATGCAAGCTTTCGCGTGAAATCCGATGAAATCGATTCGGATCAATCTCAACGTCTCACAGTAGGCAATTTGGACAAAACCGGATTCAAAATCAAGGAACTTCCGATAGAAATGAGGTAGAGCGATGAAATTTTTTTCAAATTAAAGCTGAAACTTTCTAGAACATGGGAAAAATAGGGAGATTACTACCGTCCAATCATTTCAACGAAAAACTGATTTCATTATTTTTTGCCACAAAAATCTATGTTTTTGCAAAATCCTGAGGTCGTAGACAAATTTTTAGACCAGATTTTCTTGAAATTCTGCAAGTTCAACGAATTTTCCCATATTCTACCCTATTTTTCCCATATTCTACAAAGTTTGATCTTTAATTTGGAGAAAATTTCATCGCTCCACCTTCTGTCGAAAGTCCTTTGATTTTGAATCCGATTTCGTCGAAATTGCCCAGTGCGCGGCGGACGTAGGTGAAAGATGGCGTCGTTTCGCATTGCACGGGGACGTCGGTCGGCTCGTGACGAGGAAGACAAGGCTGGGTCGGATCGACGGGTATAGGGAATTGTATTCATGAGACGGATCGTATTATGCGATAGGGTGGCGGAGTTATTCGAAACGTCTTGGCGTTACTTCGTATGATCCGCGCGCGCGCCTGATATATGTATACGGGGACGTGGAATCCGCGACGATACCTCAAGTCGGCGAACGATAAATACACGCGGCATAAATGTCAATTTTTCAGTGGCCGGAACGGCGCGAATACCGCCGTTCGGTAAATGTTATCGAATAAAGGGAAATGTATGCTGCGCTCGTGACCCTTTAGACAGGGCGAGAGCAGCGCACACACGTGCACACGCGCGCACATACACACACCCTCCACCCGTTCGGAATATATTCATTTTCCAGAATAATTCCGGTGCGTCCGGGAGCGAATGAGAGTCGATTCTCGCTCGAACGACGTTCCCAGGGAGCTCGATGAAATTCAGAGAGGTCTCGTGAATTATTTTTACACGGGACGTGTCACTGACACGATTCCGTTGCCGCCTTTATGCGTCTTCCTTTCTCGTGTAACGACGACAGCCGTGCCCGTGCGCGCGCTCCAGTTCGTTATTTTTAGGTGTATATCGCGCGCATCGTTCACGGTATTGTCCCTTTCATACCTCCTCCGATGGACAATGAATATTAAAGTACTTTTCTTCGGGGAACTTGGAAGCCCCTTTTTTTCTCTCTGGCTCTCTACCTATGGCTCTTTTCGCTTCAGTTCTTTGTCGCCGTTAATCGCCTACATTTTGTTCTCGCACGTACAGCCGCGGATCCAGGCCCCTTCTCGTCGAAATAAAATCAATTGAAATTGGAAATCTTCGGAAGAAAGTAATTGCACAAAAATTGTTGGTACCAGCGTTAATTTGGGTTAATTGGGCCTCCAAACAGTGTCAGCCGAAAAGGGCCCCATTTCCTAGCTAATCTGGAGACCCAAGCGTTCTGTTAAA
>CM052129.1:1421199-1442976 GCA_028454255.1 Halictus ligatus
ATGCACCATTCGCCGCTCCTTAAAGAGAATCGGGTTCAAAGCGGAAGAAAAGTAACGCAAATCAGCTCTTTCGGACGAAAATATTAAACTACGAAAAAAATTTGCTCGCATATACAACGAGTATACAACAGAAGATTGGAAAAGAGCTGTATGGAGCGAGGAAACAAAAATTAATAGATTTGAATCTGATGGAAGGTCTTGGTACTAGACTTCATCCGGAAATAGTAATCAAGCTAGTAGTATAAAACAAACTATGAAGTTCGGGGGTGGCTCAATTATGTGTTGGGGTTGTTTCACTCTTAAGGGTGTTGGTTCCTTAGTTCGGATAGAAGGTATCATGCGCAAAGAGCATTATTTCAATATTTTGCAAAATAATTTACCTTCTGTTGTTAATTCTATTGAATTTGCTGAAGATGAAGTAGTATTTCAACAAGACGGGGACTCTAAGCATACTGCAAAGATAGTAAAAACCTGGCTAGGAAATCAAAAGTTTTCTGCGTTCAAGTGGCCAGCAGAAAGTCCAGATATAAGCACAATCGAAAATTTGTGGTCAATTGTGAAAAATAGGCTAGCAAAATATGCCAATTAGCATTCAGGCGTTCATGAATTGTGGAAAAGGACAGGACAAAAATGGTACAACATTGAGTCGGAAATGATTAAAAATTTAATAGATAGTATGCCAGACAAGCTAGAAGCATTACAAGAAAGTGAAGAAAACTGGACAAAATATAAATTTAAACCTTTATTTCGACCAGCACAACTAAACTGCAAAATTTTCGATAAATAATCCTTACATTGTTAATATTAACGAAAATAAACGGTGATTTGTTTATCCTATTCACTTAGCAATTAATAGTACCTAATATTTATCATTCGATTGAAAAATAGGTTGTATTGTCGCGTTTTATATAAAACCAGCGAAGTGTGTTCACACTTTTGCTCGCCGCTGTACGTCTATATTATTCAACATGCGAACCGAGTATTTTCAGCCATTTATGGTTGGGAGAAAAATATTCTTTCCATTTCTGTGAGCCATTAGTGGTATCCAGCAGGTTTGCCCGTTGTCGACGATTTTTCCCCGCGCTGGATTATTAGCGCTGCGCGTCCGAACGAGATTCTACCGTAATAGACAGCACGTGTCGTGTAATATCCGAGGTCCGGCGGAGCATTGTAGAGAGTGATTGTCAACGGGAACAAATTTCGGCGAGCGCGGCTCCTTGTCGGGAGACACGAACACTTAGCCGATGCGCAACAATGTTTGCCGGTCACTCCGGCGCAAATTAACACGACAACCGTGTTACGGAGCGTATCCGGTAGAAAATGGCCGGCTAATTTGCCAAAGTGGTCCCGCGAGTGTAAGTTATAACGGGGAACGGAATGGATTTGTAAAACGGCATCGTTAACGGGCAGCCGTGTCGCGTCGCGTCGCGTCGAGTCGCGCGGAGACGGAGAAACGCGTTAATAAACGGCCCGTTGACGCGTCGCTGTTTGCGAGCCGGCGTATTCGTTAACGCGCAATATAATTACTTGGGAAACACGCCGGGGACAAACACACGGGGGCCGACGTTCCGCCACACCCGCGCGATTTCCTCCCCGCGCGTCGAATGAATATTTAATATCGCGTCCATATTATTCGCCACGGTCGTTGTTAATTAGGATGGATTTATTTTGATAAATGATTTAACGGCACGTCTGTCCGAATTGTTTCGCCCCGGCGTTTCGCTCGTCGCCGCGGAAAAGAGAGCAGTCCCCGGATGAATTTCGGTCAGAAAATCATCGACCCGAAAATCCGGTTTGCCCGACCTAACCCGGGTAATTCTACTTGGAGCGACCGTTCGCTAGACTGCGGAACTTTGTAAATCGAAATTTCGTGGCTTGTTTCATGAACACCAGCCGAATTGATCGACCGGAAAAGGTTTTCCTGTACTGCGCAAAATTGCACATTCGCATAAAATAAGAAAACTCCCGATCCCACTAACGAATAAATATATTCACGGATATTTTGATATACTCAATTCAGCAGCAGCTACCTAGCACCGTTTAAAATTGACATTTCTGTGATTCTCAGAAACAGTACTTCCAAATTTGATCACTGGATTGAAATTCACGGAGTTGCGGGAAAAACGAGTAGAAATGTACAATAAAAAAATTAAGTGTGTCGCGCGCAGAAACGCAGAAAGTGTAACAAACTAGGATACACCGTGTACAGAATGAAAACAACTAAAATTACGTGTAGAAGAGAATGTCAACGAAAAAATGGTCTACTTACGGCACACTACCGTGCACAGGGGCGGGGGGAGGGGTTAAAGAAAGCGCGGGGGGTGGATGGATTTTTTAAAAGTTCAAAACCAGAACATCCCCTTAATCCTGTCGAGCGGCGAGAGCAAAAATGCTGGGAGCTGCACGTCAACGCGAGAAACAATTACTGTTAGTTGGTCGGTAGAAAACAAACCGTGGTGGAGTATTCGGTCGGCGGCGCCGGGAACGGGAAAGAGTTCCCACAGGATCCAGCTTAGCGTTATAAACGAGCGCCGCGCTGGGAAACCGGAAGTCGTGTCGCGCGAGGCGAGGCCAGGCGAGGCGAGGCGAGGCGAATCGTCGCTAACGAGAGAGTGCAAGCCAACGGGCGTGGGTGTTAATCGGGGTAAAGCCGCGGAATCGAGAGCGATACAAAAAAGGCGGGCGCCAATTGTTTTAATTGCCCCTGGTCGGCGACTAATTGCCACCACCGTCCGGAACCCGAGCTTCTTCCGGCCGGTATTACAGTTTTCTTCGTGGCCGAGCAAAAAGGAGTCGGAACCGGTTGAAGGGGAATTAAATAATTAACAACCGGGCTCCCGCGGTCCGGTCGGGGAAATTAATTGAAACCCTTATGAAACGAGAAGGAGCGATAATTAAAATGGGGGGCAGCGGGGGCCGGGGGGAACCGAAGGTTCGACCCGAAAGGTTTCGCCCTTTCTTCCCTCTCGGTCTCGTCCCGCGGAAATCACGTGGAAAATCGAGAGCCCTTCGACGGAGGGGAGACTGGAAAGAATTAATCCGGCAGCCTGCTCCGCAGAAAGGGAAACACTCCAGAGAAAGTGAACGGGGAAATCGGATTGTGCTACGGTTCATTAGGTTCCTTCAATGGGACGGATGGTCAGAATTTAGTAAGATCTTTTTCTATTGAAGACAGTACCCTTTCAATTATTTCCCGCGAGCCGCGCCTCGCCGCGCCCGCACGACCATTGGAACTCGGCACTGTTCAGAACAGGAGAACCAACTGAATTTTACTTTCGCCTCTCGAACCGTCTCTTCAACAGAGGACCACCCAATTAAAGTCTCCCCGGAAGCTTGCTTGCATAATATTCGGTGTACAAATTAATTCTCCGCGGAAAAGTTAATAAAATAACAGAACATACCGGAATACACCATAATATACTAGAATACACCATAATATACTAGAATAGACCATAATATACCAGAATATACCATACTGTAACAGAATATACCATAATGTACCATGATATACCAGAATATACCAGAATATACCATAATAAACCAGAATATACCATAATATACCAGAATATACCAGAATATGCCAGAATATACCAGAATATACCATAATATACCAGAATATAACAGAATTAACCCTAATATACCAGAATATACCGTAATATACTAGAATAGACCATAATATACTAGAATATACCATAATATACCATGATATACCATAATATACCAGAATATACCATAATATAACAGAATATACCGGAATAGACCATAATATCGTAGAATAGACCATAATATACCAGAATATACCATAATAGACCATAATATACCAGAATATACCAGAATATACAATAATATATTAGAATATACCATAATATACCATGATATACCAGGATATACCAGAATATACCAGAATATACCATAATATACCAGAATATACCATAATATAACAAAATATACCATAATATACTAGACTATACAATAACATACTAGAATATACCATGCTAGGCCATAATATACCAGAATATACCATACTATACCTGAATATACCATAATATACTAGACTACACAATAATATACTAGAATATACCATAATAGACCATAATATACCAGAATATACCATACTATACCTGAATATACCAAAATATATCAGATTATACCATAATATACCAGAATATACAATAATAAACCAGACTATACCAGAATATACGGTATTCGAAACCAAATTGATGAGACGCAAAGCAATGCGAGAAAATTGGACCTAACTGATCTCTTTCATCTACGCACGCACATACAAGCGACGCTTGCAACCGGAATTAAAAGTTCACGTTCGTCCCGACTCTTTCAGATGCTGAAATTTGCTCAAACATTATTAATAGTTTGTACAGTTGCCAAACAGGCTGTACGGACTCGAAGACGCTGCTACGGCGGTTACCAACTTTGGAAGAGTTAGTCCTTGGGCCATTCTGGCCAGCTCGATTCGAGACTCCGGGAATCGTGAACCGTTGGAGCCAATGTCTTTCTCGTGGCTGCAGCAAATCCGATCGAGACACTGGCGGAGTTCGGAGGACTTTGCAACGTGGAATCATGCGGAATCAAGTCGCCTCAGCGGCAGACAAACCGTTCGGGGATCACAATAGAACATTCCCACGAAGGCGAATCATGGTTACCATACTGGAATTCTCTCGGTGTGTGGCGAAAGAATTCCAGAAAAACCAACGGAACTTCCCGAAAGAGATTTCATTAATTAGCGAATTCATGATACGAATGTAAATATTTACTTACTGTTATTTGTTTACTGCTTCGAATCAAATAACGTTTGCATAGCGTGTACGATAAACGAAAATATTTATTTGCGCCGAAACCGCGGATTTTTATTCGAAAGGAACGTTTCACAAAAATGTAGAATTACGTACACGATACATGTCAACACCATGGGTCTCGACTGTGTCCTGTATCGTACAGGAGGCACACCCAAGCGTTATGATTATTCCGCGACATTTATCATCCGAGCCTCGGCGACATATACAGAGAGATCACTGTACTTTGGTCCACCCTCTTTACTTGTTTCATGGTTTTAAATGAACTGTGAATTTTCTATAACTTTCCCGTAGTTTCCTCGATTCTTATTTTAGAATAGGTTCATAGAAAAAGATATTCTTCGCCACTTCAAGGTGAAATATCAGTTAGTAAAAGTTAGTTATCTTGTAGAATTTCACTTTCTCCCGGTGTCTTGTTACGTTGAGCCGCGCCGCGCCGCCATCGAGCCTGATCCAGTCTGGATCACCGGTGCTCAGTGCGAGATCCGCTCCGCTTCGACATCCAGGATGATCCTCGGCTGTCGGGAGGCTCTGGTTCGATGGCGAATCGCATATTCGACCGCGGATTTTTTCCTGGTGTCCGTTTTTTAATATTCTGTTCATTTCTCTCATAAATCTTTTAATCGGCCGAACATGCGGTCCCGCGCAGTCGGAAACATTGTTCGTTCGAACTCCGCGTCTCCTCGACACTTTTACTGATTATTTCGTAATAACCGCGATCGGATCGTCCCGGTAATTAATATTTTGCTTCGTTAGATTGAATCCCGTCCGCGCGTATCGCGACAAAGCGGGCGCCCCTTAATTGAATGACAAACGAAGCTACTAAACTTGATTAAACTCTACAGCTCGGCGGATTGTAAAATTAATGCATCTCTGATTTTCGATATTTCGTTTCGGCGGAATGTAAGCTCATGAATTTCAACAACGCCGGGAATATCAAGAGCCGCGAGCCGTGCTCGCGTACACGTAACACCGGTATTGCCTCGTGCGCGCCCGCTCGCGCGCCTCACGTCGCCATAAATGTCAGGCGGAGAAAAGTATGCCGGGCAAAAAATGAAACGGGCAAGTTTTCCGGGATGTTTGGGCTCGCTGTCACAAACCGGAAACGGGATTCCATCGAAATAATTTCTGTCCGGGCGCGGAACGGTGGCGGAAATGAAATTCAATCGGCCGCCCCGGTTGACAATTATTGCCGGTCCATTTGCCGTATTTCCCAGTCATTAAAAACCGTTCGACGACGGCGGACGGTTGTTAATTATTATTTCGAGGGACTATCGATCGTTCGGCTCGCGACCCCCGACTTGTATTATATTTTTCCAGGACCGGGGGAGGGAAGAAAGAAAAAAGAAAACCACCCCCCGGTGAAACGACCTCTGGAGGTCGGCCTCGTTCGCTCGATGGGGCAACGTGGTCCACTCATCTTCCTCCCGGCGAAGGAAATTTCGTTCCCGTGGAAAATTCCCGGATCCAGAGACGGTGTTCAGCCTTAATCCGGCCAGGATACCGAACACCCGGTCCCGGGGAACTTCCTTGCACTCGCTTGAATCCGCCCGAGAATTTAGATGCGAGATCCCGCGGCTGGGAATACCCTAAGCCGCCGTCTACCCCGTCACGTTCCGGCTGTTCCAACGAATTCATCGTCATTTCCCCCGTTCATCGTCATCGAATCGTTGGCTATCGGCTCCCAGAAGCCTCGCCCTCGTTCTCTTCTTCCCCGTCACGTGATCAACGGGCTGAATCGATCCTTTTTCTTCCATCAGCTTGATGAGAAAACGCGACAAAAAGCGCTCACCTCCTCGCAGCCGCGCCCAGAGAATACCAGGCTTCATAGGTTCGCCGTGATGAGATTATCGTTCTCAAAGCGAAGAATCTTCTTAGTTATACCGCACTGCGAATCTACTCTAGAGTCCTCTCGTTTCGCTGGCCTAAACGCCGAATGTACTGGGTGCGGCAATAACTACGTCCAGTTTGAATATTGAACATACCATTCCATTTAAAACGTTAATCGAAACAATTTCCATACGCGAGAAAAGTGGGAAGCATTTATAGAATTGAAAAATACTTCTCAAACGATTCAGAAGAGGAGTAAATACAGGGTGGGGCAATAACTATGTCCAGTTTGGATATTGCCGTTATTTGTAATAATATGAAAAAATATAGAAAACTTAGACGGTACAGAGAGAGGGACATATCGTGACACAAACATTTTCTGCGTGGGTGGAGGCATAGAGGAGATTTCAAGGTCAACCCTATTTTTTTTTAATTTAATGCTATGTTTCTTTTATCACGATGCGATAGCCTGAGTTGAGACGAATTCAGCGAGTTACCATTGAAGGTCATGCAAGGTCAAATATGGTAGCAAAATATACTTTATCGCCTGACAGGACCAATTCCAGCATATTCTGTATGGTAATAGAGTTTATTTTATTATCATATTTGACCTTGCATGACCTTCAATGGTAACTCGCTGAAAGCGTCTCAACACTGGCTGTCACATCGTGACAAAAAAAAACATAGCATTCCATTTAAAACATTAATCGAAACAATTTCCATACGCGAGAAAAGTGGGAAGCATTCAGAGAATTTCAAAATACTTTTCAAACGATTCAGAAGAGGAGTGAATACAGGGTGGGGCAATAACTATGTCCAGTTTTGATATTGCCTTTACTTGTAATAATATGAAAAAATATCATACAAAAAACTTAGTTTAGGATTAGTTTCTTGGTCAGCTCGTTCTTCGGATTTAACTCGGAAAATGTTTGTGTCACGATATGTCCCTCTCTATATACCCTGTAAATTTTCCTATATAACATTTTTTCATATTATTACAAATAACGGCAACATTCAAACTGGACATTGTTATTGTCCCACCCTGTATAACTCCCGCGGCCTACAATGAATGGAATCAAGTTTCCCCTGGTTTCCATCGAAGTAATCGAAATGTTCAGATATTTCGGCGGCTAACTAACGAGAATGGGACCGTCCTTCCGAATCGGAGCGAACGCGTTTGCAAAGAGGGCCGAAGCGGATCCGCGTCGAACTGTTTCGATATCAAATATTTCACGGCGGACCTGCGTCAGAAAGTTTGAAACAAGGAAAAATACTTTGCGCCAGAAACGAGATCGCAGGCGAGCCCACAATTTGCACGTGCGCGCACTCTCGCCCGCAACTTCCTCCGCGAAGTCGGCGAAGAATTCGCGGGGAAGGAAAACTGCGACTGTTTGCGAACAAACGGGGAAGTTCGTGTAAACAAATGAAGTTCGCTGTTGCTCCAACCAGGCGGAGAATATTCGGGGACTCGGTTCTCCCCTTCTGCCGGTCCTATCCACGTTTCGAATCGATTATCCATATCGCAATCTTTTCGGCGAGACTACGCCAATCCGATAACAAAACTAGTTTCGCATTATTTCCTGATGAATCTTTGATTATAGCGTTCCTGACGATTCTCCGATTGAAATGATACCAAACACGATGCAATTCGGAGCATGTTTGCCTGTGAAATTCACGATTAACTAGAACCTCGATTATCCGAACCGTTGACTCCCAAATTCTACTTTGTCGAATATATGTTCCAATTGACAATTCAAAGAAATATCGAGCAGGATTTACTTCACGAAACAGTAAGCACAGTGTTCCGCCACGCGAGCATCCGTTTCCGGATTCGTTCGGATAAGCGAGAGTATACTGTACAGTGATTTAAACAAGCGCGAGCGATCCAAATTGTGTCGTGTTGGGTATCGTTTTAACCGCGACAATGCCACCGATATGTTGGCAGGAGTTCCACATGAAAAAAATGAAAAATAATCAAGTTTGTTCGTCAAATTAGTACTGTCTGTTTGATACGTTCCTCTTAACAGTGCCGGTGAGAGCACCTATCAGGTCCCGCGAGATTATGAACGTGAAGAGAAAGTGGTAATCATGCCGAGAGTCAAAGGGTCGGTGCCAAGGTCGAAACTCGAGGAAACAGTGATATCAGGAAGTTATTGGATCCCGCGATTAAGCGTTCGAACTTGTTCGATCGCCGCGGTCGAGAGCCACCGATTCAGAAATTCGCCGTTTCCTCCGACCGGAAGCAAATTGCGTAACAACCAACTTCCGGTCGAGTACAACGGCTCCTGCCGGGTGCGGCGCGGCGATATTCCGCTGACGTTCGACCGAACGGGATCCCGCGGATCTGTAAAGGATAGTCCCTCGGATCGGAGTAGTTCGCTCGTTTCTCGGTTTATTTGCCCATAGCCCAGCGGAATCTTCCCTTTAACCGGAGAGAACTCGAAGAGAAACTTCGGGGCCGGTGCTGGATCTCGAGGTCTTTCGCCGGAGTTCCCCGGTAATGATTGCACCTATTATAAACAGAACCGAGACGGAAATATTCTACGATCCTCGGGATCCACGGCTGCGTTTTCATTTTCCGCCCCGGGGAAACGATACTCTGAATTAAGACTCTTCGAGAACAAATCCCGCCGTCCCTGCGAGAAATCACGGATTATCAGCGCTTCGTGCTTGACAGATATCGGCGCACAGTTGTCGATAAACTGCCACGATAAGATACACCTTTGTTATTCAACTCTTCGCGGCACAGGATCTCGGACGATAAATGGACCCACGTTGCACAGGAATTTTATCGGGTTTTTAACGAAACGAAATTCGTATATTTTTATTAAGGTATAACATCATGTAAAAACGTAACAAAATAGTAATAGTCTAAGTAACTCTTCTTTGACTTGCGCAGGCGTATCGCCTTTCAAGAAGAAATATTTAATCACGGCTGGATACTCGAGTTTTTCCATTTTCACGAAAACGCCCACAGCAAACTTACTCAAACGACTGTTAAACGATAACTGAGCGTCCGAAATGGCTGAAATTTTGTTCAGTACCTGTCGAAGCATGCGCAAACAGGCTCCAGTACTTTTGTCGACGAACACTGCGATCTTCCTGTTGATTTATGATCGATATTATCTCCGTGCAAGTACAATTTCAGTAGGTGAGATTTTCTTCCGTCCCCGAATTCGATATTTCGGTGTTCCTTTTCCTGCTGGCCACCCCCGTATTCGAGAGGGCTGTCGACGAGGAGGGAACTGTCTCGGTAACGGTCGACGACGTAGAAGCCGGGCTATCGGGAGATGACAAATTCTGGCCAATATCCTGGAATAAAATTGCCGCGAGGGGAGCGCGCCCGGGAACGGGCCGCCCCGATGGAACGAGGAAATAAACGGCGGTGAAACGAGAGTACAAGGAGAGAACGTGCGCGTCACCCGGCAACTATGGGAGCTTAATATATTAAGTCGCTCGCGAACCGGTCTATCCTACCACGCGGACGTTCCTTCCCGCGGAACAATCTCGTTTCTTTCACTCGAAACGAAATTGTTCAGTCTCGTTGTCGCGGCCAAGTCCTAATCCTTGCCCTCTTGCGTTTTCTTGCATCCCAAACATTTCTTTCCAATCTACGCAATAGATTTCGTTTTTGCGCGGACCCTCTCTTTGTCCTCTCATACATTCGTCTCATTTCTTAAGTTTCTGTTTATATCTTTGGTGTTAATATTGCATTCGAAAATGTTCTGTATATTGTCTCAATCCTAGTTTAGAAGCCACCTATGTAAAGTAATGTTAGCATGCACAGCTACGTGGATGTTGCTGATAATCCCATGTGGGGTTTTACAGCATAATAAAAAAAAAAAGAGGTGTTGTCAATTTTGTCCAGGACCGATACCATAAATGCCGGTGCATTAGAATTAGTGGCAGATTGGAGGTGGGCCGAAGTCTGCCACCCGGATGTTTGGTTATATCGAAACATTTGTTTAGTATTTGTTGGAATTTATTCCATAAATGTAGAACAAAATCAATCCACTATTTCTTTAAAAGGTAGGATCGATTGAACCGGCTATTGCTCTCTATATGAATACATTGTATGTTGTCCCCGGCATGGGACCCTCGATCTTCAATTGTTAATATTGGACTGTTGCTCCTCTGTTTCGATCTCTTGCGTTTCATTCGTAACGTTTCTTTCGATGGTTAAAGACGTGTCTCACAACGTGTGCTCCTAGAGTTACTATTCTGATATGAATCTTATTTCGTATTTTATAATAGCGTGGTTTTCTTTAATACCCAACAGAAATTAACCCCACAATTAACAGAAATTCTCTGTGCCACGCTAACGTCAGTGGTTTAACGTCCACTCGCCCAATCGTTTCAAAGGATTTAAATTAAATTGAAGACATTGTGTCGCTCCACCAACAAAGTCGAAGATCATGAAGCACGAAAGATCGAGAGGATCGAAGAGCTTGAACGACTGTGGACAGAGCGGTGAACGAAAGGGGTTTCCCGGACCGCTGCCTGAATCGTCAGGGAAATTGGAAAAGTGGCTCGCCGACTGATCCATAGTCGGCCCCGAGACGAAACAGTTTGACGATGCACGATCAAGGTTTGGCCCGTCTGGAAGATCCAGTCCCGAGGGAGACACGCCCCGAGACGGCTGCTTAGGCAAAGTTGCTGATCGCGATACAAGACATCGACTCATTGTCGATGGAGTGTCGGCTGATTATGCCCGACGGACAATCACCTACCGGCCGATTACTGATTGCCATTTCACTGGCGACTAATTACAGACTGATTGCCGGCCGATAGCCAGTCGATTGCTAACTAATATTCGATTCACCGTTGGACCACTGCCAGCTGTCTGTTAACTATTTAACGGCTGCTACGGAAGAGCAGACTCTCGCCAGCAGAGAATCGATCCCTTACGTTGCTGCGGCCGCGATACACAACAACCCGTTCTCCGTTACATCGCCGGCTTCTGACTCATGCGACCCACCGTGACGTCGATCTGCCGGCACACAAAGTACTTACTCGATGTGTGTCCAAAACACTGGTGACAAACATCGGCCAGGAGACTCTTCGATCCTTCTTGGCGGTTCTGGGACCTTTATCGGCTAGGCATTTGGGACGTGTACAGAGCGAACACCAGTCTAATTATTTCTGTAAATTTTGTTCGTCTTCTAACACCTCGGACCAATTTTTGTTACAAGTTCAGAAAATCCTTTAATCATCAGTAGACTGAAATTAGAGAATAAATTTTCTATGTAGAATAAAATTTGTATACACCAATTGCAATGTAGAGGAGCTAAATAAATTTTGCTCATTGATAATTTTTATATGTTAAAGATTTCATATCGACAGCGTTGAACTCCTGCAATCTTTTCACTGATTTGAAGTACACCTACTCGTTTTTGTCATAAATGCATAAAATTCGCAGTCTAATCATCAGTGATCCAACATCAGGCTAACGGAGGCAATAATAGTTCGCAGAGGAATCGTTTGGATAGCGTGTGCTGCCGTTGGGTGCGAGCTCGGGATAATGAGGCAGAAATTATTTAAACAAATGCCGATGATCGGCGAGGAAACTTACGATCCGCCGGCAGTTTTGCTTCCTAACGTACCGGGGGATGATTGAACTTCGAACTTTCGACGCTCCGCCGGTGGGTGAGGGTGAGGGGGTGTGCGGCGGTAGGGTGGGACGCTAAACCGCAACTTTGTTCGGTTCCCGTGGAGTCGCAACGCGGGATCCATTATAATGCGTATCAACTTTGCGCCGGGGAACGAGTTCCGGGGATGTTTCTTCATTAGTTTCTTCCGCGTTGTTCGCCGTGCAGCCCTCCGATGGAATCTGAACGACCCTTCGGGGGTCGAAGTAACGAGTATCGAGCACGTGAACCATTTACGGCGTGTTGCTCCGGTGATTACAGCGTCACCTGAGGGGTGTCTGACAAATGGCTCGGCTATACCACTTGCGACCGATTTTCGATTAGACCGCGGATTCCAAGGATTTACAATAGAAATGAATTCGGGAATATTACCGAAGCAGTTTCTCGCCTTGTTGCAACTGTTACAAGAACGAGTACGTTTCACTTCTGTTTCGCAAAATTAATTTCGGGAATTTTTGTTTTCGAGAAAGACACCGTTCGCCGCACTGACGGCGACCATTGTCATGCCCGTGGCAACAATTTTTGATCGTTCCGAATGAGATATCAATCCCGAACTACCCCTAGCTCGAATAGTTTCAGAGGTATTCCAACCCCCGAGTTTGAGTGCGTTTAATTTTGTCGCAGGACGTGAGAATTTCGAAGGATATTCGGCAATCGCTTGCGAGTAACGAACGATAAAAAGTGATTTCCCGGGTCGCTGATTATAAATCTGAGGTCAAAATTGCAAAAAACAAAATGGCGGATTCAATATGGCGGATGTGTAATCAAAAAAATTATTGGACTTTCTTGAAAATTAGTATTCCCATATTTTTCGGGCCGACGAATATGAATCTGATGTCAAAATTAGAAAAAACAAAATGACGGATTCGACGACAAGTGGGCAATTTGAACAAAATGGAATTCAAAATTAAGAAACTTTCGATAGGAATGAGTTAGAGCGGTGAAATTGTTTCCAAAATGAAGCTCAAACTTTGTAGAATATGGGAAAAATAAGGAGATCGTGGTACGAACGTTTTTTAACCTTGAAAAAATTCGTTAAACTTGCAAAATTTCAAGAAAATTCTGGTTTTTCCAATACCACGCGCGATAAACATTTTTTTTTAACATGCTACACATCATTACCCATAGACATTTTCACGCTGATTTCAAATCTGGTCTCAAAATTTGTCTACGACCTGAAGATTTTGCAAAAAATAGATTTTCGTGACGAAAACTAATAAAATCATTTTTCCGTTGAAATGATTGGATGGCAATAATCTCCCTATTTTTCCCATATTCTACGAAGTTCGAGCTTCAATTGAAAAAAAATTGCGTCGCTCTACCTCGTTCCTATCGAAAGTTCCTTGATTTCGAATCCGATTTCGTCGAAATTGCCTGCTGTGGCGTCGTCGCGACGCAAAACCTCCGTCACACATTTCGCGAATTATTCAGTGTCGAAGCGAGTCCGCTCGAACGGTAGCTACGAAGGAAGGGTTCCATATTTCCATTCTGTCCGCCGAGTCTCCTTGCGGTTCCAATTACGCCGGGCCGCGCCGCGCCGCGCCGCGCCGCGCGGCCGAGTGCAACAATGCCGAAGATTAATCCCGGCCGTTGCCCGTAATCGCGGCACCGCAACAATGCTATCGCCGGCAAACCCTCAAATATTATTGCCGCGAAGGTGTTGCGGTTTATTCCCGCGGCGTTCCGCTCCCTCGACAAAACGTCGGCCCGCGATTCCGCCGCGACTTAAGTGGCTTTTACGAGGCCGGCCGTGGACATTTTACGGTCCTACGGCTGCCCGGAACCGTTACCGCTTCTACCCATTCGAGCGAGCGTACCGATAAATCGTCGGATTTGACGCGATTCCACGGATTTCCGCCGCCAAAAGAATTTCAATGCTCCGGCGCCGCGGCGACGGCTGTGCAACTGCGAAAGGTGCTCCCCCCGACGAGGCCATCGTTTTAACGACGGCTCCTTTGTATCGCCGACGGAAATACGTTTTAATGATTTCGCGAACGATAAGCGTTACGGCGCCCGATTGTTCGCGGATTCCCGCTTAACGCTAGGCTTACGGAGCACTAAAAACGACTGTTTTGCGTTACTTCGTAAAAATTACAAGAACGTGCTACCCAGATTTTTAGCAATATTTTTGAAATAACGTATACCCGAAGAAATCAATTTGCTAGATAATTTCTCACGTACGCGACCTTAGAATCTTAATAATATGAAATTCAATATATTAGAACCCGTCATCTTGACTAGATTTACGGAATCTAGTGTTAAACACATTCCCGCGAATGGTAGCCGTCAAATTATCGTCCGCGTCTTTTGCCATGATGAATATCTGATCGTAATCGTTGCGGGCTTTCATTTTAGAAAATTTATCGAGAGATCGTCGATTCCGTTCGTTTGGGAATTGAAATACTCCTGGCTCAAGCTTAATTTATTAGTACATAGGACGGTAGAGAAATATTTACAACGATCGATTATAATTTCGACACGTGCCTGCTACCTTTTCATTTTTATCGGAAGTTGTTTTAACCCCAAAACGAAACATTTCTTCCGATCTAGAATATTTCCCTTCCATATATATATATTTTTCATGTTATACATACGAAAATGGCGCAATTTACTCCTACAATACTGAAACGTTTAGTAATTTATTAAATCCAAACAAATTTAATAATAATATTAAATCCAAACAAATTTAAAGAATAATTCCCTCCTCGACTGGGAACTTTAGAACGTTCGCCCTATGAGAACGGATTCACGGGATATTGTTTATACTGATTTTGATGCACCTTGATATCTGATTTTGAATATTTCTATATCAATACCGTTCTCCACGCACCTCAATTAATATACCTACGCAATTGAAAACCGATGACTGTTTCAGGCTTTCGGATATAATTCCATTTCAAATTCGGCTTACACTCGGGAACCGCAAACAATAATACCAGTTGGAGAATGTCATATCACCGATCTCTAAACTTAATAATAATAATAATAATACCAGTTGGAGAATGTCACATCACCGATCTCTAAACTTAATTAATAACAATGATAATAATCACCATTATTATTAAGTTGAGAGATCGGTGATGTGACGTTCTCCAACTGGTATTATTGCTTGCGGTTCCCGAGTATAATAATAATAATTATTATTATCTTATTTAAATAATAGAAATACAGCAGTAATAACTACAAAAGTGAGTACAACAAGATATTAGAAGAAATTACGGTGGGAATCAATTGCGSTGAATAGTTGATCTCGAAAATCCTTCATTACCGTGCTAGTACAATGCAAGTAGTCGGGAATCAGCTATTAGTATTGTAAGTCCGCTTGCGCAGGCTTACAAAAGCGTAATCTGGGGTTGCGAAATATCTGTGCATAGCAAGCACGTGAAGCCCCTATTCATTACTAATACGCCGATTTCTGAACTCAACAATCCCGCGGCAGCGAAACCAGTGGGACAGTGAGTTAATGATAACGAAAACTGTACGAATACCAAAATTGATATCGAAGCTTGAACAAATAATCGTTTTATTTCAAGAAGTCACTATCTTGAAATCTCAAACTAATTTTATTTATGTAAAACATCTTCACTGGCAGGAGAAATTGCAATTTTTTCACACCGAGGTTGTGAATGAACTGCGATCTTTAAGCGAAATAAAAATCATGTGCATGAATCGTTTCCAAAAGACCCAAATAAAATTGTCATCCTTCCTTTATTGTCAAAATAATGGGTCGATATTCTTAAATTCTTTTAATTTTCTTACTTTCGCAATACAAATTTCGTTCGCACACTTTTGCCTAATAAACGCATCGAATCCGCAATCAACTTTCAAAGTTCTCGAGGAAAACATATCGCCGCCCCGGTTCGCTCACGCGAAAATAATTTTTTATCCGTCGAAACCATGATCACAGTAATATCACTTCATTTTACCGGAGTTTCCCGGCGCTTGGTTATGAAAGCATAAATTTACATAGAACATCACGGTCTCGTTACACGCGTTAAAGTTTAATGCTGTTATCTATACGCGTCTAAGCTTGCGCGTGCACACACCGACGGCACACCGAGCAACGAGATATTAAGTCATCAGCCCGCAGTTCGCTGTTGTGCGAGAATGTTTGCGTTACGTCCGAATGATAAAACTCGATCGTATCTGAATCTTTCGGTAATAAGGCTTCCTGGCACGGCACCGGGCGTCTTACGAGGGGGGAAATTGTCGTTCGCCTATCTCCTCGCTGATAAGGGGATAACAAGACACGCAAATGCTGGCCCGCTATCGGGAACAGTAGACCGTTGATCTTCTGGATCCGCGGCGAAATGGGACGCCCGTATCAAGTATCGCAAGAACTACGATCGGATAGGTTTCATTAGAGTAATGAATATGGACGCTGTAATACCGGAATAACGAACCGTCAAAATGTCATCGAAGGCGAGTCTCTCCGTCGTCCTGAACCTCCCTCTTCGTCCCTTGTAATACTCAATTATGGCAGTTGCATTTATTACAAAAATCGGTGGATCTCGTTTCAAGTAACAGACGGAAGTTAATAACATCGATACATCGCGATAACAAACCACTAGGAAGCGGACTTATTAGCGAACGAAGATCGATGTATCGATCCGATCAACTTGAAGTACCACGGTGTATTGGTTCGACGGGAAATGTGCCTCCGAACCGGATCGAGTTAGGCCATCCGATAATTCATCCAAAGAGAATACTGTATGCCAATTTTCAACCCTATATATCGACGTGGGGGATAGTAACGGGGCGACAAAGAAAATCGAGTTTTTCCGTAATTTCTCCTATCCTCTTAGATCGAAAATTCTGAAAAAAATCAGGCATGGTGTAGCTATCGGAATGCACATGTGTGAATTTTTTCAGAATTTTCAGATTCGATACCGAATTTTAAAAAATCGAAAAAGTGTTGAAATGTGGATTTCTTGCAGAAGGTTGTCATCATTGATTAGAGGGTGTCTTTTCCTCGCGCAGGTCGGTCCAAGGGAAGAAATTTGGTACACTGAGTTTCTTAGGATTGTTGTCAGGATCCACCAATGAACGGTTCTCGTTCGATTGCCTTCGTTCAGCGGAACTGGCATGCCTTTCGTCGCGAGTCGTGTGTACAACGGATAACGAACACGCGCGTCGCGATGATAATTCCACGCCGGCTGTAATTGGTTTTCGTTCCCATTAACGGATCCGCCCTGCCGAAACTTCGGGACTCGCTGGAAGCCCGAAGATTAATCGGGACCGTAAGAAGTAAGAAATCCTTCGACGTCGGATATCGTCTTTGCATGGCTACTTGATAACGTGACGCTAACCCGCCCCGAGGAAGATATAATTTCAAAGAAACTTGTTGTGGCTACTTAGAGCGAGGGATTAAATTACCCTTAACCCTTGAACTCCCCAAGTGTGGTCCCCGAAGCCGCAGCCCCGAAATACTTCGGGCAAGAGCCGCTTCGGTTGCGCCAGGAAATTCCCGTAAAATTATTTGTGTACGTACGTCAGTTCCTCGGCGATAAACAATTTCCCTGTGAATTTTCCCACGCGAGACACCTGTTATTTACGATTTCGTTCCACTTTGTAGATTGGAGTACGTCGGGAATAAGCGATTGCGAATAATGCTCCGCTAACGTGTCTGACCATCGCTCACCTTCTCTACTTACTGTCAGCACGCGCGTAGAAACAGGAATTTTCGATTTGCTGGAAAGCTCTTTCTATGGGAACAATTTTCGTTATGAACTATAGCCATTGAAGATTTGGAAACAACCGATGAATGTATACCTTTGGCGTTGAAGCAACATTAAACAAATAAATGAAAAAAAAATTTCAACGTACATTTTCACCTCGGAAGAGCAACGTTTGCTTAGTCATTTTCGTTACAAGTTGGAGCTGCAGGTCACTTTATCATTTATACATAAAGTGAAAGAACAAACATTAACTTTTATTCTCGATAGAGGAATATTGCAAATTCATGTACTGTATTCCAAATTTCATTATTTCTTTGACCTTTGCAATTCGATGTGCTTTCATTGTTTCTTCAAACTTTATTATTTCTTTTACCTTTGCAATTCGATGTGCTTTCATCGTTTCTCCAAATTTTTATTATTTCTTCTATCTTTGTATCGTCCTGCTGCCGTACGCCTCGATCCGAGTAAATTAAAGATTCGTAGCTGCGAACAGCCGAGCGCAGAACCGCCAGAGCCATTTAGGATAAAACACTGTTTCCCCGTTTCAAACGAACGCGCACGTGTGCGCGTAAGAATTCGACAGCGGCGAGTCCCGGCAGAGTGCTCGCATCAAATATGGATCCGATAAATACCGGAAGCGTCCGGTGTAAGCAAACAACACGCGCGTTTCGGGAAACTCGCGAGCTGGATTAAACGAGGGGAGGGACACACGTCCCGGTAACTAAAAAGTGAAAAAGTCCGGCGCGGGGATAAAAAACAGAATTTAGAACCGGCGATTAATCATCCCGATAACTCCGGGAGCGTGTGACGAGTTTCGATTATTTTTCGTTCGTTTGCCAAGCGCCTGTGCAAGTTCGGTTAAGAATTTCGAATAATTCGAAGAATTCTAATAATCGAAATTATTAGTTCTGTCCGATAGTGTCGCACCAAGTGATACTACGAGTTGACTTCGGTTCGCTAGCTCTCTTTATCATTGCATTCACACACACGTACTCTCATGAAACGATGGAAAGTATATTCCAGAATAAATATTATTAAATGCATGAAAACCGTGTTACTTTCTTTCAATTCAAAAAACGGACAAAACTTTAAGGTAGACAAAATGTCACACCACGTGACACTACAAGTTGACTTCGGTTCGCTAGCTCTCTTTATCATTGCATTCACACACAGGTACTCTCCTAAAACGATGGATAGTATATTCCAGAATAAATATTATTGAATGCATGAAAACCGTGTTACTTTCTTTCAATTCAAAAAACGGACAAAACTTTAAGGTAGACAAAATGTCACACCACGTGACACTACAAGTTGACTTCGGTTCGCTAGCTCTCTTTATCATTGCATTCACACACAGGTACTCTCCTAAAACGATGGAAAGTATATTCTAGAATAAATATTATTGAATGCATGAAAACCGTTTTACTTTCTTTCAATTCAAAAAACGGACATAACTTTAAGGTAGACAAAATGTCACACCAAGTGACACTACAAGTTGACTTCGGTTCGCTATCTCTCTTTATCATTGCATTCACACACACGTACTCTCCTAAAACGATGGAAAGTATATTCTAGAATAAATATTACTGAATGCATGAAAACCGTGTTACTTTCTTTCAATTCAAAAAACGGACATAACTTTAAGGTAGACAAAATGTCACACCAAGTGACACTACGAGTTGACTTCGGTTCGCTATCTCTCTTTATCATTGCATTCACACACACGTACTCTCCTGAAACGATGGAAAGTATATTCCAGAATAAATATTACTGAATGCATGAAAACCGTGTTACTTTCTTTCAATTCAAAAAACGGACATAACTTTAAGGTAGACAAAATGTCACACCAAGTGATACTACGAGTTGACTTCGGTTCGCTAGTTCTCTTTATCATTGCATTCACACACACGTACTCTCCTAAAACGATGGAAAGTATATTCTAGAATAAATATTATTAAATGCATGAAAACCGTGTTACTTTCTTTCAATTCAAAAAACGGACAAAACTTTAAGGTAGACAAAATGTCACACCACGTGACACTACAAGTTGACTTCGGTTCGCTAGCTCTCTTTATCATTGCATTCACACACAGGTACTCTCCTAAAACGATGGATAGTATATTCCAGAATAAATATTATTGAATGCATGAAAACCGTGTTACTTTCTTTCAATTCAAAAAACGGACATAACTTTAAGGTAGACAAAATGTCACACCAAGTGACACTACAAGTTGACTTCGGTTCGCTATCTCTCTTTATCATTGCATTCACACACACGTACTCTCCTAAAACGATGGAAAGTATATTCTAGAATAAATATTACTGAATGCATGAAAACCGTGTTACTTTCTTTCAATTCAAAAAACAAACAGAACTTTAAGGTAGACAAAATGTATTTTATTCTTTTACTTCACGTGGGGATCACCGTTTAATCGTTTCCTCTTGCCCGGCGGAACCAGAAATTTTGCTCTGTTAATAAAATATTGTCGGAACCACGGCGGAGGGTTTTAAAAAATCAGGACGCCTTCTTCCGTGATGCGCGGCTTCCGCGAAGGGGGATCAGTATAGTGACTGCAGGCGAGAGTGAGTCGACTTTGCCGGGATTTCACCGGGACAGGAGAGTACACGTCCTTGTTTTACGACAAGGACTTCGCAGGTCTTCGCGCCGGGGCTTTTCGTCCCTTAAAATGCACTAAATGTTCAAGTGGCCGCGACAAACCATTTCTGTGATCCTCGCCGTTTGGTAAATTTGTCGTGTACACTCTGCGGGATCGTTCGGCCGAGAGAGAGAGAGAGAGAGAGCGAAAGAGAGAGAGAGAGAGAGAGAGAGAAGGAGACAAGCGCATAAAGTAGAAAGAGGATGCTAATAAAATAGTGAGCGGCAATGAATGTCGGGCGGACAAGCACGTTTGAAGTGTGGCCGGCACGTAATTCAACGGGTGACACCGGGAAATTTTCGAGTTCTAGCCCTTTATTTTTCTCTCGCGGACGCGGCTGTTTCCCGAGCGCGGCCGCTGAATGTAGACGAGAATATTTCCGGAGCGGCAGGCGTAGTTTATTACGAAGAACGGACGTCCGGCGTTCGCCCCCAGCGAGTTTATTTATTTTCACAGAGAGAGAGAGAGAGAGAGCGCCCCGCCGCCTATGGCCGCCGGGAGAGAAACGTCAACCGGCGCGGTGACAGGAACTGCGTGAAATGACGGGCAAGCCCGCGAGAGTTTAAAACGCGACGGCCATCTTACCGGAACTTCCGCCGAGCCCGCGATCTTCAATCGGACGGCCAGGAGCACGCAATTAACAACGGTTGATCTCCGAATCTTATCTAAAACGAACTTTGTAGCAGATTCAAGTTTTCATTTCTTAATTTAATATTTACGAAAATGTAAAAAGTATGCAACGACGAATACGATCCTCGGAAGGTACGGACGCCGCCATTTTGTTACAGGGTTCTAAAAAGAAATTATACTTTTTGGAATATTTTCTAACACAGGCTGCTTCACCGAGAACTGTAAAAGAATAGGCAAAACAAGGCAAAACAAATTCTTTGCAAATAATTGATTATTTACGGGAACCCCTAATGCTATTAAAAAAACTAGTAGCGTCAACAGGCCACCGTCTGAACTCGATCGGTGGATCATTTCGATTTATTGATTGCTACACTGGCCGAATTGAAAATCTGATGTTCCTCCATTTTAAAACCGTGGTTTCCGTGCTGACTGCAGAAAAACTGAAAAAGAATACGTGTTTCCTCTTCTAAACTAAAGGCAAAACAAATCCTTTGCAAATAATTGACTACTTACCCCTAACATT
>CM052129.1:1443076-1466400 GCA_028454255.1 Halictus ligatus
GCAAATAATTGATTACTTACGGTTACCCCTAATGCTATTAAAGAAACTAGTAGCGTCAACAGGCCACCGTCTGAACTCAATCGGTGGATCATTTCGATTTATTGATTGCTAGACTGGCCGAATTGAAAATCTGACGTTCCTCCATTTTAAAACCGTGGTTTCCGTGCTGACTGCAGAAAAACTGAAGAAGAATACATGTTTCCTCTTCTAAACTAAAGGCAAAACAAATCCTTTGCAAATAATTGACTACTTACCCCTAACATTACTCTTACCCCTAATATTACCCCTTATTGACTGGGTACCCCTAAAAATACTCTCATTTTTGGTAGCGGCCATCCTTGGGGGGGGGGGGTGAAAGTAACCCTCAAATTCAGGCCCGAATATCTCTTCAGCTATTATAGCTAGAGGGGTGGTTCGCACGGCAAAGTTGTCTATTTTTTAATAAAGAATCCAGCCGCCCAAGCTGATTTTAAATATTCCTCGTTCCTGAGAGGATGCACCGTTATCTCTGTCTGCCAGCGGAATTAGCCGGCGCTGCTAGTTTTTTTCCGGCCGGTTGCCCGGGCGAACCCCGAAAGAAATATTCATTCCGGGCGCTGGCGGGGCCGTCAGCGCGAAACCGAAATGTTTTTCGCGGCTGCAACGGCGCGCGAGGAAAATAAAGGCGGACGTGCGAACCGACTGCCTGAGGATCAGAAGAAACCACCGGTGGAAGCACTCGGCTGCTTTAGGAACTTGCCAGACAGTTGTGCCGTCGGTTTTGCCTCGGCGGGGGAATAAAATCCCTATAAAAAGTGAAGTGTGCGTTGCCGCGGCGAACGGTGCTGGCGCGCGTCTTAGTTTCTTGCATGGCTGAGGGCGCCGGTGGAAGAGGATGTTACTATCTCGTTCAGGGACACCCGGGAACCCAAGCCCCGCCCTTAAGGTCCTTGAAAACGCACTCGTTTTACAAATGGTACAACTTCGCTTTCGAATCCCGCCGTTTTTCCCGGCCTGGCACTTTTTCGTTAACGTGCGCTGGCCATTGTCTTCCCGTTTCCCTTCAGTTTAGTTGTCAATTTATCTCTCGTTAACTGAGACACTACATTTTACGATATAATTTATGATTTTGTCCTCTGGAATAAAACTAAGGGTCAAAATTAGAGACACTTATTTCACGAAATATGAAGAAATATGTTTATTGTAGCTGTTGGGTTTTGTTAAATGAATTACAGTGTTGAACGTCAAACTGAAAGTTTATTAAAGTAAAAGAAGGAAAGGGAGAGTAAAACAATACATCACTGTTCTGGCGACAGGATACGAATGGGGAGAGAAAAGGAATACATGCCCGCATACTGCCAAAGTTACAACTTAGATCAACGCCATTTCTGAAGGAGAAAGAAAACGAACAATTATGGCGGATTATTTTAAGAAATGCAGAATCCCGGTTGCTAGTGCAACAGTAGCGATTACAGTTCACTTTCTAAGCTACAACAATCATTGACATACGAGTTTGTTTGTTCTCCCAACACGACTGAACAGTCGAGCTGCGAAATAAAGTTTCTCCTGCATAAATGGAACGAATCAAAAACGAAACGGAACTGCTATTAATTATGAACAAAGTTCGTGTTTCATTGAATCCATGGAAATATTATGGTATAAACGCGCAACCAAAATAAATCTGAATTTTCCTAGCCTGGCACTTTTTCGTTAACGTTCGCTGGCCATTGTCTTCGCGTTTCCGTTCAGTTTAGTTGTCAATTTATCTCTCGTTAACTAAGACACAACATTCTACGATATAATTTATGATTTTGTCCTCTGAAATAAAACCAAGGGTCACCCAAAGTTAGAGAAACTTATTTCACGAAATATGAAGACGAGTTTATTGTAGCGATTATAGTTCACTTGCTACGACACAACAATCATTAATATACGAGTTTGTTTGTTCTTCCAACGTGACTGAACAGTCGAGCTGCGAAATAAAATGTCTCCTGCATAAATGGAACGAATCAAAACCGAAACGGAACTGCTATTAATTATGAACAAAGTTCGTGCTTCATTGAATCCATGGAAATATTATGGTATAAACGCGCAAAGTCCGGCGGCCCGGTAATCAACCAAAATAAATCTGAATTTTTCCGCTTTTATTCCATTAAATAAATCACGCCGCTTTCTGGTTGAATTTTTATTCTCGCCGGTCCGGAGGTCGGCGTGTTAATCAAGAAATTCTATTTCGCGGTGTGACGTGTCCGTTAGGAGATTCCCGCGAGCGATATATAATTCCGAAAATGATAACGTTATCCGTGGGCATGATGAACGGCCACTTTGACAAATTACGGGATGATATTATAATATCCCGCAACGAAAACGGGGACCGGGAACAAAACAAATAAACCAAGATCGAGCGAGTACACGAAGAAATTACGGTGTAATTATATTATATTACAATTTCCGGCAACCGGAACGTTAATGTATGTAGATAGGCAATGCAAACGGAAAACCGGGGACTCGCACGACTCGCGGCACTGCTCAATTTTCGCGCGCACCGGCTTCTTCAGCGCGGCAAACTGGGGTACAAGTGATTTCGAGAGTGGCCGCCGTATCCGCAGCAATTCTCCCCCGCCAACCCCCCCCCCATCCACCCCCGTTTCCTCATTTTCCCTTTCCCCCGCGCCGGAGCCATTATCCGAGTTTTCTATGATCTTTCAGTATGCCCGCGTAATAGTAGGATATTGCAACTAACGCTGGTATTTTTCTCTGTTTCAGGTAAGAGCAAAAGGGGGATCGAATTGAAAATCGCAGCGGGGAACAATGAACTACCGTTTCGAGTGCGCGGAGAGTCGGTTATTTCAGGTATTCGCTAGAGATGTACCAGCTTTTACACGAACCTTTTGATATCGCATTCCCTCAACAGAGCATCCGATATCAAAGCTGATACAGCTTAATAGAGACAGTGATTTCTCTGTATATGTCGCCAAGGCCTGGCTGATAAACGCCGCGGAATTATCCCAGCTACCGCGGTGTATGACAGCTACTGCGGTTGCAACCAATGCAAACAATGTTTATCTTGCACGAAAATTTGATTTTATGGAATTTTTGAGGTTTTCAGTTTGGCAGTCAAAATGTGAAACAGCGTAGAAAACCAAACGAGCTTCAGAATATCACCACAACTTAAACAGAGAGGTCCTGTCTGCTTCCTACGGTTGCAACCAATGCAAACAATTTTTATCTTCCACGAAGATGCGTAATTACGCTTTTCTCGAGTCGAAGGATAATTACACTCAAACTATTACGTAGGAACAAGTAATTATATTGAAGAATCGGAGTTCAATCGTTTAACGAGAGAGTTCAGAGAGTACGGAGTTTTGCGAGCTAGAAAGAAAGAGAGAGCCGTTTGTAAGAGGTATACGAGAGATAATTGTACAAGTCCAATAAGCTCACTGCGACACCTAACCGCTTGGCTTCCACCTGAACAATTCCCAAAATATCGAATGAAATAATTAGATTAAAAATGGCATATCCGAAGTTATTTCCCGTGTTGCTGTCGATCGCGGTCAAACGTGCACAAATCATGCGGTTTTCATAAAAATCCGCAGTCGAGGAAGAAACGTTCGCAATGTCGCGGTACCAGCACCGTGTATCGGGACTCTTGGAAACAGGCCGCGCCGGTTACGGTGCAGTTGGCATCGGTGACACGCCGGTTTCCGGGCCGATCGAATAATTCATTGCAAAAGCATCGGCTCCTCAATTTTTCAGTGGGAACAAGCGTGCCCCACCCCCGGGCCCGAGTTACGAAATCGCGGATCGTATAATCGAAGTGTCATCCAGCCGGGCTCGTGCCCTCAATTACCAGGGGCGCCCTCCACAGTTCTCGCGCCCGTCCCGGCAGAGCGTCAGCATCAATTTTTCAACGTTGACAATCGCGGCGAAGCGTTCGCCGATCGTCGGCCCGGCAAATCATGAGCGGGGGGGGGGGGGGGGCGGTGGCCCACGGTTCAATAGCCGCCGCAGGAAACAGCGATCATGAATATTTTAGTCTATTGCATAATGCATCGACGCAGCGTTATTCGTCATCCCCCGGCGTTATTATTGCGGCTCGCATAGTACCTATACACACGGCGATTTCGTACGCGTCGATGCGCGTCCCGTGCTCGCCGATGCGTTCTCGGATATTGAAACCGAGCCCGGCCCGGCCCGGCCCGAGTCGCGTCTTCCTAGACGGTTGTTGCTTGAAAAAACAGAGCCCGGGCTCGGCGAAGAAAAATAGACAGGAAAGTTTCTCGTCCTTCCGGCGGCTTCGTCTCTCCGGCATTCTTCCTTTGAAATTTTCCGCTCGGACGAGGATCGCTCGCTCGCTCGCTCGCGCGCGCGCGCGCACTCGTACCGGAAGCGTCGTCGTTTAACCACACTTTCGCGCTTATTGAAATTCCCGCAGTTAAAGAGAGCGCGGTTACGCTAAATTGCGGTATTGTGTTGCGCGAACGCGCACCGTAAACGTCTCCCAAGAATTATTCGTCGGCCCACCCGCTCCTCGCTCACCCCCTCCCCCCCCCCCCCCCCATCATACACGTATACACACATACTTTCTTGCCCGTTCCGTTCCCGCGTTGGCGCACACGGAAACGCGCGTTCGCTCTCTGGCAAGCTGACGTATAATATATTTATAGAGTCCTCTCTGATGCGAGAAACATGCATTATTTACCACTCGGCGTGCATTATGCGGCCGGTTTGTATCTGGCTCGCTGCATTATACAGCGTCTCGAAACCGAACCCCGGGGCAGAACCAGATGAAAAATATCGCGAGCACTCGAGCGGCGCACGCGGGGCGTGTTCGAGCCGCGAGATGCCCGTGCCTCGCTGTTTATTACAGTCCGCGGGTCATTTGACAAGCTTCCGCTTGACGGCCGACTGATGCCCCGACAATTCATCGGCAACGGGGATGTTTGTTACTTGCCGGCGTGTACCGGCGAATTTTCCTCCGCTTTGTCACCGATGACGCACGCCGCCCGACAGATTTCACGGGTCCCTTGAATTTTTTTTTAACGCTATCCAACCGTTTCGGTGATTACAGTTTTTGTTCCCGTTACGCGAGGGTTGCTTTCTGTTCGTTAACCCCGGGCGCGCAACGACACGGGTCTTATATCGGCCAGGAGACGTGCAGCGACTAGGGAAAGTGTGAACACACTTCGCTGGTTTTGCGTAGAACGTGATAATACAAAATATTTTTCAATTGAATGATAAGGCTTGGGTAGTAATGTCAATGTGATAAACAAGATATAACAGTTTATGTTAGATAATATTAACAGTATACAGGGTGCGGCGCTAATTAGTCTACCTTGTTTAACTCTTTGTTTACCTCTAAACCACCTTACCTAGTTTAACTTTGTTTACCGTAAACGCGATGCTTTGCTATTATGTACCGTCAAAATATTTCAAATATTCTGGCAATTGATTAATGGCGATATTTGCTTTCAAGGTCATGTGAAAGTCATCGTCGGTAAATTCGTTTCGACAATATTATGAAATTAAAAACACCCAGTTCCATTGAAAGATATGACAGCGACATTGATTTTTTTGTTGAAAATCGATTTGTTTTTAAATTTTAAATATTGAAATTTCTTGTCGGTTACATACTGATTAACTTTTGTACGAAACACTTTTCTATCCGACCATCCGAAGATCTGAAAAATCTGTCCGACCATACGAAGGAGCTGAAAAATCGTGGGGACTAATTTGCGCCGCACCCTGTATATAATATTTTAGAAAAATAAAGCACAATTAAAGTGCAAAACTGTAAAAATTGTTTTCAATCCCTATTTTCGATAAATATTCCGTATATTCTTAACATCAACGAAAATAAACTTCTGTTTATCTCCGCACCCTGTATAAGAGGAGGATTGAAAATTTGCAAGAAAGATAGCAAACTGTCCTCGATTATATTATATTGTCCGAGATTATACAATAAATGAAGAAATAAAAACCAGAACTTACTACAAAGTTTATTTCAGATTTCAAAATAACTGATTACTCATGGGTCCCCCCAATACTTCGTATTTTCAACAGTGATCTAGGTCGTCAATGGGCCCGGCTATTAACAGGTCCTTCGCGAACAATGTCAGAAAGAAGTGTCATCAAATTCAATCATTGTCCCGGACGTACGAGGGTCACGGAGTCCACTCGGTCGAGGAGGATCGGAACACGAGTCGCAGGCTCCGGTCCTCAAATTCTCACGGATGATCGAGGGGGTGTCGTGCCGGTCGTGCGGGGGTGTAGAATCCGGCATCGAGGGTGCTCGCGATGGATGCTCGGCGGCCCTTCGCTTTCCCAGCGGGCCGCGGGTGGGAAAAAAAATGTCAGCCTGGCGGGCGACGCAACAAATGCGCGCCGCCGGCCCTCTCGCCGGTTTCTTCTACTTGCTGGGCGTCGATGAGATATTATCCAGGGCCGCGGGAATGGACACGCTCGCTCCCGAAAGTAAATACGGCGCGCGACGCGGCTGTGTGCGCGCGCGTCTCGCCCCTGGGAAATAATAATGAGAGATTGTCCGCGAACGAGCCCGGGATCTAGACGGCCTGTGATCACGCAGCTGCGATATCTTGATCCCCGGGCCGGTCCCCGGCTCTCTCGTTCCGGCTGGTCCATTAGGGGACCGACGATCCAGGAACGAGAACCTGATACCTTCTCGCGAGAAACGACGGGGAGAAACCGCCCCCGCCGGTGGCCACCCTTGCAACGTACCCGGACAATGTTTACGGGAATTTGAATAATGAGCCGCGACTTTGTGCGCAGTTATTCTGTAACTTGCTGCCGCGGTGTAACTGAAACTTCGTTACACCGGTAACGCCACAATCAGCCGCGCTGCGGGTTATAATTGGCGGTCTCGAGGGGGGGAAGGGAGGGGAGCGGAGTCGCGTTACCACGCCGCCTGAATTTACGAGTAAATTAGTATGGAATTTGAATTTCTCGGCTGGCGTCGAGCAAAGGTAGCACAACGCTTCTCAAACGAGCGTAATTTTTATTCTCGAATAAAAGTCTCGCGAGATTAAAGCCGCGGCGAGCGGTACCGCGAGAAAATACCCCGGAACTCCGAAAGTTGCGCCGAGTTCGGATCGAAAACACGGATTCGTCTCGACGGCCCTGTACACTTTTCGGGCTTCCCGTGTCGTGAACGCGTCGAGGAATAATATTCGCCCTCCGTTATATTTTTCTTGGAATCGCGGGCCGAGAGACTATTTGCGAATACGGAATTGCCGACACCCCTTCGGGATCAAGCCCGCTCTCGTCGCCTATTCCCGCACGAATATTCCCGTAATTTCCAGGGCCGACGTTTCTCGAAGGGGTAGACTGCGGCCTCGATGAACCGGGGTGAAACAGGGGCCGGGGACGCGCGTCTCGGAACATGCGAAAACATCTCGCGCCGGGGTCGTGCGAGATTGTACTCGCGACGAGGACCCTGCCCCCGTATCCGACACGGCCTTTGTATGAATAAAATCTTTTTTGACAAGACGAATGTAAACGGCCGAGCGTGTTCCAGCTGCTTCCAGAATTTCAGCCACTTGGAACACGACTGGGAACGATTACGTGGGATCAGAGATTTGAGACTTTCACGGGCCGGCATCGTACAGTTTTGTCTGTCCTGAGGGAAGAAATTTCCCAAGGTTACGCGAGCATTGCAGCTAGCTTCATCAGGGGGTGAGAAGACAATAATTGTTGGGTTCTTGCATGGACCGTTTGGTTATATTTTGAATTTATCGAAGATGCTCCATACTTCATTGTAGCTATCTCTGCTTCGAAAAACCCTGTTGATCGTTTTATGCGTCCGATGACGTTCCGGCAATTATGAGGGTTGGTGCCATAAAAACGCACTTACCCTCCACCGTCAGAATTTTCAAGCTGATCTCCCTTGATCTGAACAGTCCATTTGTTCCAAAACCAACTTTCATTCTTGCTCTCTATATAGACAGTAATAATACATGAAATAATATATACAGTGGCGGATTAAATCTCAGCTTACAACTCGGCCATCCTGACGACAAATCGTCCCGAATTTGATTTTCACCGAATTTTTAGCGAACCCGTCAGGTTCCCGAGTTGCCGAAGTGTAACATGCGCAGAGTTGGGAAATCGAAGGGATGGAAACAATTTTGTGGGGTTGATCGAGCGAATATTCCGAAAACAGTGTTTCAGGAGATTCGAGTTTTATATTGAAACGTCGAGAATTGGATTCTTCAGAAATTTCACGAGCACCTACGTGGATATTGGGAAAATTCACTGACACCCGCGGCGCGTCTTGCGGGTGTCGAGTTCCGCGGGATAATTGGAATCAATTGCAGTGCCGCGGGATCCGGCTGATCCCTTAACTCCGCGAAAATATTTCCTCAGCAAGCCATCGGTCCGCGGGCGGCGCGGCCCATTTGCCTGAATTGGCGAGCTTGCAACTCGGATAAATAAAGAAACATTTCCCGTCGAGGGGCCATCGATCACCTTTCAAGTACCCAACAGGTTTCTCGCTTAAGACTGGCCGTGCTCCTTCACGAGAACCCGACGGTTTCTCTCCCTCTCTCTCTCTCTCCCTCTCCCTCTCTCTCTCTGGATTTCTGTGGGAGTGTGTGTTTCTAGAAATTCGACGACGTTCATCACCGTCCACGAGTACGTCGTAGACAGAATTTCTCAGACATGCTCGAGCCGCACGCTAAGAGGCACCGCTATTGAACGGAGCGCTCTCGGGGTCCTCCAAAGCGAAATTTTCGAAGAATTCTCGAGAGCCGAAACGTAACTGTTCAACTTGTTCCTTTTGTCGTCCGGCGAAAAGCCGCAAAAAGTGGCTCACAGATCGAGAGTTGCGGTTTCTAGGACACTCGAAGCTGTTCCACTTGTACGGAGTTCGCCGATGTTGTTCGAGGAAAAGTCGATTTAATCGAGACTTCGCCGGATCGATCAACCACCCCACCCCCCCTCCCCCTCGTGAGCATTCGTTAATTCCCCGATGTTAATGATCCCCGTTAATAGCGATCCGACAAGTTAACACGCCTCGCGTTATTTGTCCGGGCATTACGGTTCTTCGATAGGCGGGCCCGCGTTTATGATCGAGTTTCTCTGACAATTGCAACTCCCGGCGATTTATCGAACGGCTAATCCGAATTGGCATATAAAATGCAATTGCGTCGCGTATCGCAGTCCCGTAATTGCAGTTTAACAATGATCACCGGTAATTATACGATATGAAATTTCGGCTATTTCGACGTGTCATCAATTAATTCGTTAACAGCCGCGTTAAACCAGTTGCGTCGGTCTCTGCCGAATGGCTGGCCATTCGCCGACCTGTGCTACTCGCTCTTAAGAACTTGTTTTCGTCTTTTAATTGGATCCCTCCCGCGGATAAACGAGCAGATCAGGGGAATTGGTTGGAATCGAGGTGAATACCCCCACTCTGCCGTTAGCGTCACGTGACCGGCCCGCGGCGCAAGCGCGGTGACGCTCGCCGCCTGAGAGTGGGGGAACACGTCGTGGAAGGGGAAGGGTAGAGTGGGAGACAAGTCTTAACCCTTAGCACTCGAATGGCGACTGTAAGGCGCCACTAAAACTTGCTGTATCATTATTCAAATTTTTTTTACATCATAAAATTTGTTTGTATCTAATAAATCATTAAACATTTCAGTACTCTTCGTATGTACAGCATGACAAAATATGTATAGAAGGGAAATATTCTAGGTCGGACGAAATGTTTCGTTTCAGAGTTAAAATGGCTTCGAGTGCAAAGGATTAACACTAGAACGACGGGAGCAGTCAAAATGTCTGCTTTCTAATTTTTTCTTTTACAATTACTGAAATTGTAAGAATGTTTTCAACCTCTTCATTGAAGCCGATATTACAATAAAAGTTGTATGAAGTCTGAATGGTCGTACTAGTGTTAATCTGGCGACACTGTTCTTCATGACGGATTACTTGTACACGCCCGTGGATTTTTCCCCGCCGTGCTCCCTGTTCCTTCGTTTTTATATAAAACTGCAACATCACGACGCGAGCGAACATAACCATCACCCGAATATAACTGTTCGGATGCTGCTCGTCCGACCGTACGTCCTCGGATAATTATTTCGCGCTCGATATCGTATTACGAGGACGTACCTCGCCACGTTTCGCGTGCTTTTAACAAACGAAACAAGACCGGCCCCCGCTTTTTACGGCGGCATTAGAATCATTATTATTCGCGCGGTATCGCCGGGGAACGCCGGGATGCCGGAACCTGAATAAAAGTACTCTGTTTAATTATAATCACCGACTTGGCGAACGCTCGCTCGAACACGATCCATCGCGTTCGATCTGTCTCGCGTTTCAACGTGCACCGGAACCGCGGGAACGTTCCATTAGCGCTGGTTCTCGCAACGGGGAGCTTCGCTCCGAGTTCAAATTCAAATTTCATAATCGACATCAGCAGCCAATTGGCCAGATGCACGGGGTGTCTCAGCTTTTTAATGGCATAACAAATATTTACTAGAAGGAGGAATACTTATATACATTTCTTTTATGCCATCTTGTGGCGGCACAAAAATAAATACATTCGAATATGTTTCAATCATGACCTTCAGGTGACCTTGAGGGATATAGACCGCGTTATTTGGGTGGTACGTGGAAAATAAAGTTTGAGAACCCCTGGCGCTGGACGGACGTTTCACTTTCTGTTTATTTTCAGGGTGTAACTGATCTTTGCTGTGCTCCTCACAGGAGGAAAAATTGGATTTGTTTTGTGCGCTATCTAACTTCCTAAAAATTTTAACGCCTATCTTGATCCTATTTGTTTTCATCTCTTCACGTGACATTATTGGGTTCGAACAATATTTCATAATAATTCTTTATCTGAAGTTTTATTTGTCTTATTCATGAGCGGTCGTACCACCCCATGTGACAATACATTTCTTTTATGCCATCTTGTGGCGGCACAAAAATAAATACATTCGAATATGTTTCAGTCATGACCTTCAGGTGACCTTGAGGGATATAGATCGCGTTATTTGGTTGGTACGTGGAAAATAAAGTTTGAGAACCCCTGGCGCTGGACAGACGTTTCACTTTCTGTTTATTTTCAGGGTGTGACTGATCTTTGTTGTGTCTCCTGCAGGAAGAAAAATTGGATTTGTTTTGAGAGGCTATCTAACTTCCTAAAAATTGTAACGTCTATTTTGATCCTATTTGTTTTCATCTCCTCGCGCGACATTATTGGGTTCGAACAATAGTTCACAATAATTCTCTATCTGAAGTTTTATTTGTCTTATTCATGACCCACCAGACGTGACAATAGATTTCTTTTATGCCATCATGTGACGGCACAAAAAAACATTTCATTTGAATATGTTTCAGTCATGACCTTCAGGCGACCTTGAGGGATACAGATCGCGTTATTTGGGTGATACGTGGACAATAAAGTTTGAGAACCCCTGGCGCCGGACGGACGTTTCACATTTTCGCGAAATCACTCGAACCCGGAGTTCACCCTGACCGAATGACCCCAGGATGAAAGTTCAGAGAAAATGATCAACAGTCGCCGCCGCCGTCGCCGTCGCAGGGGTGGCGACCCTTCTGTCTTTCGCGATCTTCTGCTCCCTCGGATTCCTCGGATTCGTCGGGAATCCGAGGCGCACATCCGCCGGAAATTTCGCGAACGACCCGAAAATAGTTGTGTAGCATGCGAGGCGGCGTGTAACGGTCCGTCAAGCCCCGGCAGGGATGCCCACGACGCCGACGTCGAGGGTTCGGCCGGGGGCAACTTCTGCGCGATAAATCGGCCGTCTCGGACGTTCTGGTTCGAGGGCACGGTGGCCGTGCGCGCGGCACCGACGTTATATTACTTGCCGAACTTTCTTTTTCCTTTCTTCCGTCGCGACTGCTGCCGGCCCCGGACGCCCGTGGAATGTTGCACGGGCGACGCGGACGCCAACTGTTGGCTAACGACGCCGTCGTGTCCCCGGGAATAGGAAAAGTTTTCCACCCTTCCGGCGAAAAATTCATTAAGTCCTCCTCGGCCGGCCCGGCTCCCTCGTTTTTAGGCGGGGCGCCGCGTCGCGACGCCTCGAGCCGCGCGCGGCCGTAGTCGCCGACACCGTTCGACCACAATTACTCGCACGTGCGTGGTTTTTCTTCGGCAGTTTCGGCTCGTTGCACTCTAATTGTACACAGTCCACGGAATCCTCGCAAGTTTTCGCGAAACTTCCCGGGCTCGCTGAGAACTTTCCGGAAAGCTCTTCTGATACACCGACGGAACTAAAGGTGGCACGAGATTTACACGAACCTAACGCATTCTCACGATGAGAGCGTCTCTTTGTACACACCGTTTCCGGGTACGGTTAATGTACAGGGTGTCCCGCAAACCGTGCACCATTAGGAAGCAATCGAACACGTTGAGTCGAGAGGAAAGAATACAATTTTTTTGAATTCCATATTTCAAAGAAATATGGGCTCTCAAAACTGTTATTCCCATCCTGTATGTACGTCGCGGCGTCGACAATTGTCAGTCACGGTGAGTGATCGCGAATGTCCTGAAAGATCGGGTTCATCTATCCCTCGATCGGTAGCGATCATTAGACAGCTCGTTAACCCAGAGCCGAAACTAAACGTCAAATTATCAATGTATCAATTACCCGCCAGGCTGTTGCGACGCGAGTCAGCATTCACGATTAAGAATTTCATCGGTCGAAGAAGTGTAGACAGGGAGAGAGAGAGAGAGAGTAATTTGTAATATTCGGCAGAAAACTCGCTTTCTGAAGCAAGTATGACGTCACAAGATGGCTGCCGCTGAGAGATTCTCATAATTTCGACACATTTAGTGCTCGCATCGGAAAAAAGGCTCTATACAGACAAACACGGTGGTATGGAATTTCAATTGATTACTTACTTATTTAAGACGTAAAATTTAGAATGCACGTAAAGAAAATGTATTTCTTTAATTTATTGTTTGGAGGTAGATCTTCAAGTTATGGTGGAGTAGAGAACGTTCCAGGTGGTAAAGAGAGTGAGAGAGAGAGAAGGAGAGAGAGTTGTTTCCCGGTCGATCGGCGTGGCAGGAGCTTAACGAGCGCCTCTCGTCCTCGAGATTTTAATTTCCGACCGACGTCCGGCGCCATTTGTCTTGACCTTAATCGAAGGAGCGGCGGCGTGCATCCCGGCCGCGCGTTACTTGCGAGGCCTCGGCCCGGCCCGGCCCGGCCCGGTCCGCGCCACGAGTAGTGACACGTGCGGAAGCTTTTCATAAAAACCGGTCGGTTCCCGGGCGGCGATTGCACGTTTCCTGCCGGGTTCCTTCGTGTTTTGGGTCGCGCGTGACTCGCGGCGACAACGGAAACCGGACGGAAACGCGTTTCACCGTCGCCGCGGCGAAAATTGAATCCGGAGAGAGCGTCGTCGTCGTCGTCGTCGTCGTCTCTCCGCGCGGAATGGAAATAAAGTTCGACGCGACCAATCCTCCCGGCCAATTAATTTCCTCGGAGCTTCCTCCGGAGATTAGACTCTCGAATTGTTTCGGGAGGACATATTTTATTAATCCTCCGCCTCCCACGGAGGTTCCCACGATCCGACGGCGACAACTTCGTCGTCGCCCATTGGCGAAGATCCACTTGTGAAGTTAATTTATTCGCGGAAGACAGAATCGCGCGCACCCGGCCGCGCATCGTGCAAGCACGATTCGGTTTCTTTTGGATCCCATTTCCTCTGACATATCGGGGTCTTCGAGGTCGACTCAAGGGCATCAAAGTGAATTCGTCCTCCACTGAAAGAAGTTGCGCGGAGTTTATGAACGCTCGAGGTCACCTTGACATCACAGCTGAATGATGAAAAGGAAGAAATTGTAACCAGTTAACTGTGATTAACTTAACCAGTTAACTGTGATTAACGAGTATACTCTACTCTAATTCTAGTTTCTAATAGAAACTCTATTGCGGTGCAGTTAAAGTTAATGAATTGTTAAGTTCTTATCGAATAAAAAAGTTATTCTTCCTCATTTAGCTTCACAAGGGCTTTGGCTTTTATAATAGCAGTATAATATATGCTATTATTTATAATAGCAGTATTTTATAAAAGCAGTATAATTAGCAATATATAATATAATAGCAATATACATAGTATATTATTCATTGCTTGATTTTAATTCAGCGCTGTGAGGGATTTTTCAAATTCAATTCCACAGTTAACTGGTTAACCTACTGGGTCCAATGCCGAATATATGGCGGCGGAAATCGAATTAATTGATAATATAACTACTTAAATTTAAAATAAAAATATATTCCCCTCTCGATATTCGATATGAAAATATTGATTCCACAGTTCCCCTTCGTGTGAAATACTTCCGGACCGTTAAGGGTTAAACGAATCTTCATTTTCTCGGTTAGCCGTCGAGAGAGAAGAGAAACAAACAAAATATTCTATTTTCGAAAGTGAAATAGTATTTTGTTCAACTCCTTCGACGAGCGGCTCTTATCAGTTAACTCGTTAAAACGCTACAGAATTCAGTACAAAGTTTTTCGTTTCCATCGATGAATTAATTTTAACGTGGACGTGCCACGCGTCGGTTCGATCCAATCAACTCGATTCTGAATTATTTTCAGTGGAGCGGTTTAGGGCGTCCGAAAAATCTGGAAAAAAATCGTTTTCACCGGGCGCAGGTAAGGTGTAAGTGCGCGCGGCGAATGATCACAGCCCCGGTTGTTGATAAGCGGGAAACATCAACGCGTCCGGGCAAGTTAGTGGATCGCCGGGTAACAAGTGGAACGTGGCCCCGGTGCAGGACGCGTGGCGCCGCTCGAATATTCGATTGACGTACCGTCAAGAGTCGGATAAACGGCCTTTGTTGACATTCAGTTGGCCGAAACAAACATCCGCGCGAAAGAAAACCCGCTTCCGGTATCGGAACAGGAAAATTGAATGCAAACACCCGCCCGAGAACCGGTCGACGCCGACGACCGCCGCTAATTAAATACACTCTCTTCCCCTCCCCTCACCGGTATACCTAAACAGGGCGAAACATTGCGGGGACGACTTGGTCGTTAAACAAACCCCGTGTTAAACAAGTGCGGCGTTGTTCTAGCCTGGACGAAAGCCGACTCGGAATAACACTATTTATTGACCGTTCGGAGCCGAGCGCGTTTTGAAACGCGAACGAAATGATTATTAACCCTTACGGGCAAATGGCTGGCCACCCTCCGCTGCAAATGGAGCCGTTACCGAGCTTCGACTACGCGTTCATGCGTGCGCCTCTGCAGCCACGGTAAATACTACTTCGATTAGCGACTATTTCGTTCGAAATTCTGCGTGCTACTTTGCAAATCAAATGTTTCAGTCGGCAAATATTGTTGAAAGCGGTGATTTTGTTAAATCTTCTGGCTAGACTGTTGGTAGAACGCGCTGAATGATTTTCTAATGAATTCAATGGATTTATTTACGAGCAAATTCAGATCGAGTTCCGAACGAGATAACATATAAATGTTAGTCTTTCGCACAGCTTTACTGATTTTCGATTTTTCTTGTGAAACGTTCACCGTCTTGTTGTTCCAATTACAATGACACCAAACGCGGTGTCATTCTCGCGGAAGGACGCGGTACGTCTAAAATATGAACTTTCAGCTAGATACGTTTTAAATATGGGGCAGGTTACTCTGAGAGTGTTTCTAAGTGGGGGTAAACAGCGAAAAGGTCGTTCTTTTTTGCCATTGAAGGATCCTCGTGGCGGAAGCTTATCCGCGTCACGGTTCGCATATTCTTCATTCTCCCCGCGACACGCGCGGCTAGATTCTTCCTTTCCGCCGATCCGGGCCATCATCAATTCCCGAATAGCATTCGGGAAGAGCCCGTCATGGCGATGGCGGCCGTCAAGGACACCCGACGATTCAATACAGTTCACTTTGAATCTGTTCGCGCGACTCTGCTCGGCCGTGGCTTCCTGAACGGGCGGAGTCGTTGAATTCCTGCGACGCCTGTCGTCCGGCGTCGCCTGTCATCCTCGCCGGTGAACGATGATCCTCTTTTAATACCGCCGGAGTGGTTTAAATAATATCTGGAGACCCTTTGAGGGGAACGCCGCGCCGCGGTGAAATAATGAGGACGGACGGTGTTTCAGCGGCGAGGACGGGCAGGGATCGTCGCCCCGGAAAATCTGTCGTTTCGCTCGTCCGTGGAACGAGCGTTGTTCTCGCCGGTCGATCGATCGTAAAAACTGCTTCGACTGTCGAGATTGCGGTCCGACGAAGATGGATCACGCCCTGGAAAGTCGAAGGACGAACGATCCGGGCCGAGGGACGAGAGGAGACCCGAACAGAAGTAAGCAATTGAGTGGATGGAGCCCGGTCCGACTTTGGACGCGCTTTATATGGACTGTCACTTAGTCGCTAACTACGCGGACCCCTGCTAACGGTTTTGTAACCATAAATCAGACCGTTAAGGGGGCCGGCAGTCATTTGGCCTTGACTGTCACGCTTTGTTACGCTGTGCCTTTTTTCCCAGACATTTTACGTCTCAAATAAGTAAGTAGTCAATTAAAAATGCATACCACCGTGTTTGTACGTGTCTTTGTTATGTCTTTTTTTCGATACGAACTCTAATATCTCGAAGTTAAGAGAATCTCTCAGCGGCAGCCATCTTGTGACGTCGTACTTGCTTCAGAGAGCGAGTTTTCTGCAGAATATTAGAAATCACTCCACGATCAGGTAGAAATTCGCAATTTGGGCTCCATACAGACGTAGATTGGACTTTTAGGATACACTTGTAACCATACAGATGACTTTTAGAGTCATCAGGGTCTTGCTCCATTTATAAATTTTTTAAAACATATTTTTAACACGTTCGCCCCATATGTGGTTGACGGAATCATTTGTGCAGGTTTTAAAGTGAATTTTTACGTTGATACATTCATTGTACTGAACTTGATTAGGATCTGTTACATGCGAGAAAGTAGGGGGATTACTCAGTGTCATACATTTAATTTTTTGCAATTTTTATTTCATGCTATAACTTAGTTTGATTTTATGGAATTTTTCGAGCTTCTAGTTGGTCGTTCAACAGCAGCAGTCGTAATTAATTAGCCAGAAAAGGATCTCCGCACTATGGGTCGAAATCGACCCGGGCTCCGACGTCGCTCAAGTTAGCACATCCGTTTAACAGTAGATTTATGGATTTATTTTTAAAAGTGGCCGGTTTGGATTATTTTATAAAAATATCAAGAATATACTCAGCCAGATTTTTAGCAGGCTAATACTATAATATACATTTTACTATAAATGCAGTTTTACAATCGCAATAATTGTAAAATAAAGTATGCAAAACCCTAGTAAAGTATATAAAAATCTAGCAATGTATATAAAAGTCTAGTGTTGAACCGTCGTGGGCGAGAATTTTGTGAAATCGATTATGCGAAAGTTTTCCGTTTCCGTGTAATAAATGTAAAAATCGCGGCAGACTTTCTCGAAGCCGGGAACGAAAGTATTTTCCCGGACAAGCTGATTTAACATTGTGCTCCGGGGCAAGTGATCGAAGTCGCGCGTCATTTAGGACCGCGCATCAATCATGTACCGTCGCCATGCAAAACCGTGTCGCGGTACGGGGATGAAAAATAATAACCGCGGGAATCCCCGACGCGACATTTCGCGGACCCGTCCCCGATCCATTTCACCCGGGCCTTAACGAGCGTGTAATTGCTTTTTAAAATTGATTAAAAAGCGATCGGTCTTGTGCCGGACGACGTGCCGAGTGACGGGGAACAACCCTGCTCGCACCCTGGCCCTCCCTCAAAGCGTCCAGGGCGCGCATCGTAACCGAATTACCGGACGTAATTACTTCTTTGATCCTGTCTCCTTGTACGGATCTCCGACGAGCGACAATACAAAACAAAAAAGCGCGCGAAAAAGTTTTTGATTCAGTCTGGAACAAATTTCGTTTGAAGGCGTGCAAATATTACTATCGCTGCTTAGCTTTTTATTATTATTTTTTTTTTTCTAATAACGTGCTCGTCCGCAACTTTATCTTCCAGGGACGGCGCGTTTGGAAACGGATGGCATAAAAGCCACTATAGTGGCGTTACCGTTCAAAGTGATGCTTTCCACGGAAGCCGCTATAGTGGCGTACCGTGCTTAAGGGGTTAACCTGGGGTGCGTGTACTTCTAGGGGTGGAAGGAACCGTTTCGAAGGAGAATTTATGTTTCATTGAGTAAATTATCTTGCGATAGATGTAATATTTTAATCAAAATTATAGAGACCTAGTTTTCGGAGGGGTGCGAGGACTTGTTTATAGATTCAAGGGGGTGACAATCCCTGAAAAGGTTACGAACCACTGCGCTGATCAACGAAACCAACGAAGCAGTACCGAATCGCAGCCGAAACGAAGTCAAACTCTGCTCTTTTCGAGCGGTGGATTATTCCCCGGCACTCGGTCGAGTAAAGTTTCTGGTAGAGAGCACGTCGAAGGAACGCAACGAAGTTTCGATTTCGACGAGAGTCCGTTGCCGAGCAGCCGGAGAGCCACCTGGAAGAGTCTTTTGTTCCTGCGGAGAAAGCGTCGACGGGGAGGCAGAAGAAGCCGATGAGGGAACGCGTAACGCCGGCGATAATTGTTCCCGTACAGAACAGCGGAAACGTCGGCTCGGTTGAAGGAGATTGTTTCAGCCCGGAAAAATCCAGTTTGTTCTATAATGCGAACGGCCAGAAATTTCTCTGGCGAACACCGGCCCGCGAATTCCGCGTGTGTGTTAACATCGGGGCCGATGCGGGGGTTGGCTCGGTCGAACGTGTTACCTCGGGCGCAGGGTGGGGAGAAAAACCGGCGTTCCGTTACGATTTTCGAAAAAATTCATGCACTGTTTCCGGCGGAAGGTTCTTCCGGCGGACGTAATCGAATCGACGTTCGTTCCCGGCCGCGAACCGAATTACACTCGCGCGAAACGGGGAAAACAGGTTCTCCCGCTTGTCGGAATTATGTATCGCGGAGGATTTCAAACTTTCCTCTCTCTCTCTCTTTAATTCGAGAGTAGAGAGAGGGAAGAATTATTATAATTTCCATTGAAATTCCCCGCTCGCGTTGTCCCCGCCCACCGATACAGTGTCAACGAGGGACCAGCAATTATATTCGGACGTTTCGCAGCCGTGCCTAGCGATTCGTTCAATAGGTTCTCACAGTGGAAGTTAATTTCTTAGCCGAGCCGCGCAATCATTCCGGCACAATATTAAAATCCTTACGGCGTCCCACTTTCTCTCTCATAATGCGCCCGCGAATTCGCTCGCGCGAGCAATCGTGTTGCGCGGGGGCTCGTTTGTTCGCACGCGATAAACCGACCGAACGATATATATATATGTATATATATTTGCGCGTTGCTCGAATAAAAACGTTTCGTTTTTATTATTGTGTATTGCATTGGCCGCGCGTTATTAATATTCAGTAACAATTGCCTTTCGCCGCTGAAACGTGCTTTTGTTGTAGAAAAATATTTCGCAAATTATTTCACGATCGACGGAAAAGTGTAGCACGTGAACTGGGTCGCGATTTATCCTTTCTTGTTCCGTGACGCAATTCCAATGTATATTATGAAGACCGCGGGGCTTTCCACGGATACAGAGGTTTAATTAATCCCAAAAAATCTATTAAGGATCCTCACCGGCTTGGAACAAAACACTTGACAAATATTCACCGTTTGCACGCGGCGAGATTTTCATTCTGAAACTAAATTTTTCTTCCGTCTTAGAATATTTTCATTTTATTCACACGACACTGATCCGATTTCCACAATGTAATGATTAAATGTATAGTGAACTATTGAATACGAATTTTGTGATGTAACAAATATTTTGTAATGCTTTTTGTCTAGTGGTGCTTCAGAGTCACCACTCGAGTGCTAAAGGTTAAGCACGTGGAAATTTAGGGGTACCCATAAGTAATGAATTATTTGCAAAGAATCCCGATCGTTGAAGAGTAAACACGTATTCTTTTACAGTTTCCGGTATAGCAGCCTGTGTCCAAAGTATTCTAAAAAGTATAATTTTCTTTCAAAGCACTACCTAGCACGGTTTTAAATAACCAAGCAGGGACGATAGATGCGAGAAAAGTAGACTTCACTGACCTTTTCCATCTACGCGCGTACATACAGTCCCTGATAATGATGGAAATTATATAATAAATTCAGAAATAGAAACTTGAATTTACTACAAAGTTTGTTTCAGATTGCAAAATAATTGATTGCTTATGGGCCCCCCCTAATATCTTAGTTCCGCGCTAAAAATTCGATTCGATTTTCACCAGTTTCCTGCGGAATGGGCATTAGAATTTCAACAATTTCGGGATAATAAACCCGAGAACGGCGCGGCGTGTGCTGGCGGGTTCGGCGTTTTATCGTCAAATCGGGCAGGAAGTTTTGCAATCGGCTAATATAAAACGGGCGGTCGACGAGTGAAATGCGAACACGGGCTCATAAACGGACCTAATAACCGGCACCAGACACCGAGGCAATAGACGCGGCGTTTAAAGACCTGCCTCGCGTCCACATCCGAGCATTATGGCGGAGCTGGAGCGCGAAACGGGTAGCACCTTCCGGACGTCACTCGAAGCGATATCGAAATCGTGCCGTAGTCCGCCGGCGAAACGGCGCCAGGTCGGCGAAAGATTAAGTCAAAAGCGATCTCTCGCGGGCCAATGAAAACCCGGGGTCGGTGGTAATCGACGCCGCTCGGCGTCCACGATTCTTTTCCATAAACGCCGCTCACGTGCTCCCCCGGCCCCGCGTCACAATGAATCTTTCCGCGCGAACGATCCTCCGCGGACGAAGATTAACCATTCACCGGGACGATAATATCCCGGAGGAACGGCTCCTTTCGCGGCAGGACGAAAGGACTGGACCCTGAATGGGGATGGCTCGTCTCGAACGGAAATTTGATGAACGACGGGGTGGGGGGACAAGGGGGTGCCAGACTCGCTGATGGCGGAACAGAAACGCCCGGGGGTGAGGGGTGACGATCCGAAAAGCCGACGGCGAACGAGAAGGATACCGATCGCTACCGAGGGCGTTTCCGCATCCCCCCCACCCCCCGCCCCCGACTAACAAGTGCTAGTCAGCGGTTTTTATAATTGGCCGGAAGTAGTTGAATTACGGAAGCGCGTCGGCTCCGGGGGGACCAGCCTCGAGAGTCCTCGCCTTTTCTTTTTCTTTTTCTTTTTCCCTTTTTTTGCGCCGCCTGTTCCGTTACCTCGTCGTCGTCACCTCGATTCCACGTTTCCGGGGACCATCTTCGCGTCGAAACTAGAACGCGGCCAATGAATACACCGGCTTTCATCAAAGAAAGCTCCCTCCCTTCTCGGGCGCAGCCGACGCGTTCGCAATTAAGGGGCCCTGCAGGCATTTGGCCTTGACTGTCACGCTATGTCACGCTGTGCCATTTTTTCTACACATTTTACGTCTTAAATCAGTGAGTAATCAATTAAAAATGTATACCACGTCTGTGTAGAGCCTTCTTTTCGATACGAACCCTAAATCTCCCGAAATTAAGAGAATCTCTCAGTGGCAGCCATCTTGTGATGTCGTACTTGCTTCGGAATTCGAATCTTCTGCCGAATATTACAAAGTACTCCACGATCAGGTAGAAATTCGCAATTTGGGCTCCATACAGACATAGATTGGACTTTTAGGAAACACAATTGACCACTTCTGAACTGCTCATTGCAATATTGAAGCGGCGGTTTGTCTAGATTTTGACCCTTGCGTACGTATATGAATTTCAAACCATGGCGGCCATCTTAAGGTCTAGCTTTGCCATCTGAAGCTACGACAGCGCCGTTGTTTACGCTGTCGGCCACGCGTGCTCAGATCTCCTCTCTGACAGGCATAATGCGACCGAATAATGCAAAATGTTGTTCGACAACGCAAATAATAAATTAAAGAAATACAGTTTCTTTACATGCATTCTAAATTTCTAGTTGTCGCGTCATTAATTAAACTACTCTGATTTTGTAAGAGTTTCGGGGTGTCGATATTTTACGCTTAACGTGTTAACTGTCTTTTTGACCCCACCGTAGACTACTTCGGAAATGGTGTTCATTCAGTTAACGCACTTTACCTCGGCGAACCAAAAATTTTCAACTTTCTTTTATGCAATCCTGTCGATTTTGGGCGAGAAAGTGCCGAAAATCCAAGCTCCAATCCTGGGAGCCTAAGACGGTCACTGCGTACCAACATGGCGGCGCCCTTGTCTGTCAAGAACGCTGATCTTTACGCGCCCATACCTTTTGAACTAGTGATCTCCTAGAATTGAAGCTTGGATTTCCGGCACTTTCTCGCAAAAATCCACAGGACTGCACAAAAACAAGTTAAAAACTTCTTGTTTGCCGAAGCGAGGTTAAACCCGTCCTTGAACGAAGAGCTTCTCGGAGATTCGTAGACACTTTGCAGGAGGCTCAATCGATTAACCACGAGCCCCGAGCGGGTATAGTCTTAAAGTTTTAAGGTCTGAGCAGCCGCGGGAAAAATGAATTCTGGCAGCGCGTCTAAATATTTGGAAAGTCTTGTTCGTTTCTAATTCCGCCAGGCACGAGCGACTTCGCGAGGTACAACGCGCAACGAAATATTTGATAGGACAAGCTCGTGAAGCTGCCGGAGAGAACTTCTAGCTAAATAGAGGGAGAGGGAGAGAGGGAGTCAGGCAGTGAGCACACACGTTCGTCGACGAGCACTCCCCATTTATCGGATGAGAATGATCTTGCGGTTCCCTTCGCCGGCGAAACGGCATTCTATTTGCCCGGAAGCACGGGGGAGCGACGCGTGTTCATAAAATTTTCTTTGTAGCGCTCTTTAGGGAGCCCGGGCATCCTGCACGCGGATAAGTGTTTCCCCGACGGTAATCGGCGTTACGTAGGATTTCACTTTCAGCCCGGTTCTCTCGAGCATGCGAGAACGAGCCACGATGCCGTTCCGCCGCGGAAAATTCGGCGAACGAAAGCCGTTTCCCGTTTTTCCGCCGGAAATATCCGCGCGGGTCTCTGTTTCCTGCATTATTCGCGTCCCCGGCTCGGAGAATTCTTTCCTCCGGTTCGCCGCCACGGTCAGACGGCCGTTTTGCAAAAGAATTCCCGGCAAATGATCCTTCAGCCGTTGCACTCGTCGTGAGAGCTCGCTCGCTCGCTCGCGCGACCGCGCAATTACACGGAGCCGTGACCAACGTTCGTGCACCCTTCAATTTGTTGTGAGATGAAACTGGTGCGCCCGACCTGACAATTTCTATTCGCCTAATTGGTATTGTTCATTCTGGTCTTTAATTCAATTTTCATGCACCCGCGACAGCCTTGCTGGTTTGACACTAGGTTGACGGAGCGTTAAGAGTGACCGTTAAAC
>CM052129.1:1466500-1500940 GCA_028454255.1 Halictus ligatus
CTCTCTCTCTCTCTCTCTCTCTCTCATTGTGCACTGCCTAAGGCAGTTGTCGAGTCCAAAATTGAGATACCGTAACAAACGGTAGATTATGTGCCCCCTTTTTTTCATTATCTACGTGTGCACTTCTCCCACTTGCTCGCGGAAAAATACGCCCGATTTACTCTTGCTATTCTTGATGACATGTTACCAGACTGCGTATGTTTATGCAATGTTCAACGTTTATAAACATGTTTTTAGAAAGTGAAATGAAATCCTATTTTTAATGGGAACAGCCTTTGTATAGGGTTGTCCGGATAGTTCGTGCCAATTTTCCTGTAGGTGGTATTAGGATAAGTCCGAATATGTCGGAACGATTGAAAATAAATGGTATGTGTACATAGTCTAAGCAGGCGATCTTTCCGGCATTTTTAGAAAAAAGTTTGATTAGGATACGTTAATTTTTGTTAGTTTTGTACGCTCTTAAATGTGGAGAGAAACAGAGTGCATCATAGGCATTTGATGCTTTCTTCTTCGAAAAGCTGTTGGAACTTAATTGGTATGTGCTACCCAAATTAACCAGACATCACACCCTCAGATTTTCGTCTCTTCAGGTCAATACAAAATTCCCACAATGACAAAAACTTTAACTCTTTGGTCGACACGAAATATCATATTTAAAAGTTTTTCGCCGAAAAACGCAGGTAATCAAATAATTCAATAAATGTAAATGATCCCTTAAAAACCGGCACGAACTTTCCGGACAACCCGGTAGATCCAAAACAACTAAAAATCGTCCTAAATTCTATAAAATTCTATATTCCGGCATTTCTTGAGAATTCTCATAAGCCACAAGCGCACAAAGTCCACTAAGTACAAATTATTGCGAAAGTGGGTAAAAATTTGGCTGGACAGACCTATCTAAAATTGTGGTGCTCCGTAAACCAAGGGTTAAGGAACCAGAGTACCCTCGCAGTGAAAAGTTAGCTTCCTCCCGGGGACGTGGTCTCGAACATCAAAGCAAAAGGGTTGGTGATCGGTCGAGGTCCACGGATCTGTGCTTCGCAATAAGGTCGCAGTTCCAGTTCCGTTCATTTGGGACCAGTACCGGGGAGGTGGAGGGTGGTGGGGGTTGTGGGATTCCTGGGAGGACGGGCAGCAACCGATACACACGTACGGGGAGATTTATTCAGCATCGGGGAATTATTGACAGGGCGAAGGTTACCTCGGTCTTGAAGAGGTGCCCGTAAGTTTGCCCACCGGCCGTCCGAAAACAGGAATTTTCGAAGCTTGCCGCCGCTGCTCTCGGAAACTCAAACGGCGCTCGTTTGAACAAAGTCTCGGGAGGTCGGGGCCACGGAGTTGTGTGCAACAGGATGCATGATGGTCTTGAAGTTACTTTCCCCTTTGAAGAGCCGAGGCAATACCGAAACCGTGCAGACCGCCGGTCCCGAGGCGACCGTGGCTCTCGCGGGTCGTTCACCCGGGCCCTTGAACAGCTAAACAACCGTTTCCCATTGTCCGTCGGCGATCGCCCGAAAAATAACGAGCGGACAGGGTGGAGGGATTTATTATGACAACCCCGGGACAGACGAGCCGCCGTCGAATCAACTCGAAATAAGCTCGAGAGCCACACTTTTCGGCAAGCCGGTTTAATCAGAGCGCAGTCGCCCGTTCACGGCGAGATCCACTTCTGCCGTCTGTTCTCAAGAAATTCGAGGAATTCCGGCGGATAACAATGCAGGGAACTTGTGACGGGAAAAGGGAAAAGGGCGACGGAAGTCTGACTCGTGCTACGGATCCTTAATTCGCGTGCGCGAGCGCGAGCCTATCCGCGAGTAACGAGACAGAGGCGGCGACGAGCGATCCTGTTATTTCAATGGATTTAATTGCGACCCCCCGCCCTCGATCTTTATTAAGACGTCATCGTCGCGCCCTGCCTCGCCTCGCCTCGCCTCGCCTCGCCTCGCCTCTTCGGTTTATTGTTTGCCTATCCCAGGACTCCACGGTGAAGCTCGTCTGCGCGTTCCTCTCGACGGCAAACTTTTTCATCCGCTCCGCGAAACTTTCGAGAGCGAGATCAAAGGGATAGTTGGATTCACGTGTTACACGCTACACGTTCCCATCGAAACTTCATGCACCAATACGACGTGACAGAAATTGAAGAAACTCGATATTTCTTGTTGCAAATAGCACGGATGTTGGTAATATGTACACGTTGCAACCTACTATTGATCTTCCTGCCTCCGCGTAGACCGTCCCGAGGAGTTCTACACTTTCCAGATCGAAGACGGACTTATGACACAATTGTGCTACTGCATTTCTCTCTCTCTCTCGTTCTCTCGCTCTCTTTCTTGAGGTTCATCAGCCCTTCGAACGTATTTTCGCGAAGTTGTATTTCCGTCAATCCCATGCGATTCTTCCGCAAAGTCGTTTGTACCACGTCAACTTGTGCGCCGGCAGCTTAATTTGCGAATGCAAAAAGCTATGGCACAATTTGAAATAATCGCGGATATCTAAGAACCCTTGACTGCCAAACTGGAGACCTCGAAAATTGTACAAACTTGAAGTAAGTTATTCGATGAAATAGAAATGGAAAAAATTCAATGTATGATATTTAGTTCTGCAAGTTTCAATGTAAAATGAATGTATTAACATAAAAATTCACTTTAAAACCTGGACAAATAATTCCGTCACCAGGATATAGGTGACGTGGCAGTGAACGTGCTAAATGAGAATTAACACTTAACGCTCCGACTTTTAATTGTGAATATCGGCCGGCAACTCCAACTTGTATGTGTTCATTTATTGTTCCTCTCAGGGTTGCAATCCCATTACGTCACATCTTCAACTCGCAAAATCGCAGACCACTAAATACACACAGAGAGAGATAGATAGATAGATAGATAGAGAGAGACAGAGCTACTGTCGCTTTTCAATATAATAAAAACAAACATAAAAATAAAATAAAACAAACATAACGCTTGCCATAACGCTCGCCATAAATACAATATAATAAAATAAAATAAGTTTAATAAATTACATTACGCAAAATAAATAACTGCCATAAACTTGTCATAAACAAAAAAACTAAAAAAACTATAAAACTAAAACTAAGCAACTCCAACTTATTCTCATCATACTTGCAAGTTTTTAAGTGCCAGATTTTAAATCCTACAGTGACGTGAAAATAATAATATTGAAGTCATTCTAGGCAATCTTTATTCATCTCGGAAGTAATATAATTTTGATTAGAATATTTATTACTTCGGTGGTGCTTGGGAGGCACACTTGAAGCGTCAAGGGTTGATACGATCTGAAATACAAACCCATCGTGAATTAGTTAATTTAAACAGACGCTGAGAATAAAAAGTTTGGTTTTCATGAATTTCCGAGCGGAGCGTTTCAAAACCGTGTAGCCGGCGTTAATACTTGACGAGTATAAAAGGGCCGGAGAGTACATCATGTTCTAAATAATCGATTAACTGTCCGCAAACAATTTTCTCCCACGTTGTCTCCCGGAAAACGCGTATAAAAGTTCTATCTGCTGTTACAAAGTGTTTCATTTCAAAACTCACGGAACTGCCAATTTTCTCTGAAGTACTTGAAGCTAATAGTCTGACATACAGTGGTGTAAAAAAGTGGGAAAAAGGAAAATCGAGTTTTTTTCAAGGCGTCGGGCCAGGAAAAACCCTTTCACGCGCTACATGTTGCACACTACCGTCAAACATTCGAGTATGACGTGACAAAAATTGAAGAAACTCAATATTTCTCGCTGCCAATAACACAAGCGTTAATTAACTGCACCTTTTTTCGTGCTGCAATTGGTCTGTCACCGGGTTACAGATTTTTCATCCAACAATTGCAGTCGAAAGCCACTGAAAAATTTATGAATTTGACAAAACAGATTTGCCAAACGAATTTGTTGCCTTTATTGAGTTCTTGGCTTTATTGGCTCTTTTTATATACAAATAAATATGTATATTTCCGAAAATTTGTCTAATTCATCGATTACAGCGTACAAGAATAACTGCAAATCGGAGTTTTTGAGTTTGTAGACGCCGGTGCGAATTACCATCTCAAAAGAAAACTTGAAACGAGGTCGAAGGGCCTAGGGGAGTGATTCGGAAAGTGCGTCGAAGGGTAGCAATCAGCTTGCTGCACATCTCTCGACTGTATCCATCCGGTAATATACTAATTGCTTGCCTTTCTCCAATTATCGGCAGACACCAGTAATTAAACACTCGTCGTTCGAAATCATGTTTGTCCGCGTCTCGAGCGACCTCTTTGAACGGAGCTCGGAAAACAAACAATCCTCGTCCGTCATCAAAAGACGAGTTTCCTTCTCTGGTCAGCAAACCTCGCGGCGAGACCCTCCGGATTGTCCCGGGGGAATTTATTCCGCGTCGGCCTCCCTTAAAATTCCACCCTCGGCCGGTCTAATAAAGTCTGAATCCGCGTTCACAGTCCTGCGATTGATCTGGCAACCGGGACAACTTTCTGTCAGGGTCCTCGTATTCGGTCCTCGTCACCCCTTTCGCTTGGTAATTTCGAAAATTGAATCCGACGCGTCAGCGTTCCGCGAGGAAAAGGCCTGCGCACGGGGTGAACGCCTAAGGGTGGGGCGCGTACGCGGCGCCGACGATCTTTGTTTATTTCGTCGAACAACTATAAACAGGCTTCGAGGGGTCGTTCGGGAATAAGACGTTCCAACCCCAAGGGACTTCCCGATCCGCCCCTTGTTGCGTACGCTTAACCCTTTGCCCGTTGGAAAATTTCGATTTCATCTCGGAGGGCGAACCAACCCCTACGAAGCCTGACCCACAACCCGCGGCGATTGCTTCCCCTCCCTTCGGGTTCACCGAAATTACAATAAACGCAATCAACTGTAACGTAACGTCGAATAACAAACGGGAAATTCGAAGAGAAGTCTTATTTTTTAAATTATATTTTTCGACTATGTAGATTAGGGATTTATAAGTTAAATATGTATTCCTTAACACTAAACGTACCGAGCTGTGAAAGTAACGGGAACATGTTGCCTTATAAAAATGACAAGATTTAATTTATTTAGAGACTTTTTGAGGGGTGCTTATTGCAATGTGTGCTCTCCTAAAAATATTTCAAATGTAATATAATATAGATATAATATAATTTCAAAAATTGTCAAACACGGCTGACAAAAATCTGTCGAGTATTCAAAATGTTCGACAAAGGCCCGGATAAAATATTTGCATAAATTCCAGATAAATTTTCATAAAAATCAAACGAACGACGAAATTTTCAATGCAAGTCCACATAAGAAAGTTGCAGAATTTAGTATTTTCTCTGCACTTTCGACCAATTGCAATTTTTGTAAAAAATTCTCTTCCCTTTATGTAGTGATCCAATTGTTCTAAATTCTCCAAGACAATTCAAGTAGTATAGTCCAATATTGACAAAGTTATGCGATTTTTAAGAGCGTATGAATACTTACGGGACAGCCACCACCGATTTATGAAAATTCCAGAGTTCAACGCAGCCACGGGCTGATTAGAAAGTTTCTCCCAGTGATTGGGAATTTTGTTTTGTCTGGCGTTTGGGAGCTTCCACGTATGGGGGAGGAGGAGGGATGAAAGCTCGAGGCGAAAAAATGTACGCGAGTCGAATGATTCACAGCTGGGCCGAGTAGATTTTCTTCGGCTCGAAATTCGGCCTGGTTCCCGGGCGGGCCGCGTGACAAGAACGAATAACGTTTCTTCCGTCGCGTGCTTAAAATCGCATGACAAATGCCCGCATTTTCTTCCCAAACAGATTTTTCCTTCTCAACATTTATTTTCACCGGCGCCGAGATAAATCACCGACGCCCGGTGGCAGCACTCTGAGTTCTGGCCCGCGGATGAAATATATATCGAACTATCCGCGGGATCCCGTCGATTCGGCCCGGGGAACCATTATCGACGGAACGCACGCGGCCGGTATTTGTTTATTGTTATCCGCCGCGTCGTCGGGCCGCGTAGGATCTGTCACGATAAATAGCCCCGTGTCAACTTAAACACCGATCGTCCAAATGAAAAGCAAACTGGATCCCGAAAACCGCCCCACTGAAAATGTCCAACGCTTCTTCGAGTTAGCTGGCGAGGGAAAGGACTGGGGTGCCCTAAATTACCACGAAGCCATCTTTTCATTGTTTCGTACCAGTGGAACGTTCCGAAATATGCACCAAATATTTAAAAAGAGAAACGTGAAAAGGTTCAACTCGTGGGACCAAAAATTGCTAACTTTTTTACACATGATCCTGGAGATCTTGACGAGAAAGTGACAAAAATCGAAGTTTTGAGGCGAGGAATTCAAAAGTCATGCGTGTTTAACTTGACCAACTTGTTGCAACGTTCGAGCCAGTGAGTTCCTCGCATTAAAACCTCGATTCCTGGCATTTCCTCGTCAGGATCTGCGGGATCATATTTAAGAGAGTCAGCAATTTTTGGTCCCAGAAGGTGAAGTTTCAGAAAAAATCATCATTATTTCATTTATTTATCATTCGAACCAATTGCAATCTAAAGAAATTTTTGTTTACTCATTGTCCAGCAAACTAGTCGGTCTAACATCTAAAGAAAATTCAAGTCGTTTGGAGCAATCTTTCAAAAGTTATGCGATCTTTAAGAGTGTCCACTTAATTTGCCCCCGACTGTAGCGGAACTTAATACTAGTCGATACTACTTTATGCAATTTTCAATTTGTCTTGGCAAATATCAGGAAATCGGAAACGAATAAAATCGAATTTTCAGTGGTACCAATCTTCGTAGATCCGAGATAAATAAAAATGATAAACTCTGTGGAATTTTATATTAACCCTTCGCACTCGGCGCCATTTTCATTTTCAAACTAAATTTTCCTTCCGTCTTAAAATATTTTCGTTTTATTCATACGAAACTGTTTTGATTTCCACGTAAAATATTTCAATGTTCAGTAATCTATTAGATACAAACTTTGTAACGTAACAAATATTTTGTAATATTTTTTCTAATTTCATCACAATAATTTCCAGTGGTGTTTCAGAGTCACCACTCGAGTGCAAAGGGTTAAAGTCTGACGCTGCTGTCTCCCTTATTTCGCGTGGGAACGCAGCCGAAATCAGGAGTCGAGGGGGTGGTCGAGCGAAATTCGACGACATTTAATGTTTAATCCGGCGACATTTAATTATTTGCAGCGGTTCCGGGCGATTCCGCGGCCGGAGTAATTTCAGGGGCGGGGAGGGGTTGGGGGTCCGGTGTATCCCGCGGAGTTGGGATTCCAGACGCGGGGACTAGAGTCCGCGTTTAAAGCTAGTTAGCGAAGTAATAAAGTCAAGGTGCAGGCGGAGTGGCTAAGTGGCCGAGTCAGTGAGCAATCGTTGGAATAAATGAGCGAGAGGAGCCGAGGGAATGAGCTCGAAAACGGGAAGGAACGGGGTTATAATTATCAACTAAAAGTGTAGGTGCGAGACTTCGTATTACCGCTTCTCCACCTTTTTTCCACCCCCTCTCACCCTTTCTCTCGCGGGCGAAGTTACAAATTGGCCCGGTACAACTCGATTCCCGTTTCTCGACGGTGATATCTCCGTTCTCGATCGGTGCCCCCTGTCGCCTTTATCGGACAAATTTTCTATCAATTACCGCGAGCGAAATTGCCCGAGAATTTCCGCGAGCTTTTTCGGGCGATCGTTCGGCCACGGTATTATCATCGGCTCGTGTCTATCCTTTTATTTTATTTTTATTTTGTTTATCTCGGCCGCGTCTTTCAGGAAGTTTCGCCGTGTCTCTCGGAGAGACCGTGAGAGAATCCGCACGTTCGCGCGGTTTGTATTTCTTTTGGGGCGCGCGCGCGCGGGACTGCCCGGGGGGTAGGAGCTTATCACCCTCTTGATTCCGTTTCGGCGTGCTCGTTACTATCGGACAAAACCGGAAATCGCGAGCGGAATAACCCTCCCCCGGCGGGTGGTGGCCAGCTGGGAAACCATCACCGGCGAAACTCACCCCCCTGTCGGACCGATCCCTCTTTCGCGGGAGTTTTATTACGCCTCGGCCTTCGGTTCGGGGATGGTTCCGAGGGGTATCGCGGCCCGTTAACCATCGTCGATTTTTCTCAATTATCCGAGAGAAAGATATAATAGCTTCCTTCCGACCGGTCCCGGTTGTAATTTGATAAACGAATATATATCGAGGCACGGATATCATCTTGTTCGGCCCCGGGGGCGGGGGTTAATTGAGACGCGCGGCGCCGGAGGATCCGCGGCACGGCGAATTAATATGGAAATACCGGTCTGAAACGCTTCGGTTTCCAGCTTCCCGGCAAATACAATATGCTTTGTTGTATGGAAGCCCGCCATGTTGAGGAACAGGGCAGAAACGATTAGTGTATACGGGGAGTATGAAAGTCTACACACGCGGAATTTAATCCTCGCACATGTTTGCGGCGTAGTCGAACAGTGTTCGTCGCGAGGCATGCATCCATCCTAGCTACCTACCAGTTATTATCTGCTGGGGTACGATCCGAAGGGGGCGCAATTAGTATGCGATCAATTAGAGTCGTTATAGTCAATACACAGGCCGTTCAAGAAATGTGGGACACTTTGTGCCTGCTGTGCCATGTTTTTCTTACTCTTCAGTTCGGGTAAAATTAATTATTGTCATTATTATTGTTATATATCGTTTAGTTTGAAGTGGTCGCGTTAACAGCTAGGTCATTAGCGACAAGATCGATTACAAGTGACTATAAAAGAAAAGGTTACGGTTAATATTTACATTTTGGTGGCGTACAGCAAAAATCAAATTTATAACATTTTATACATATCTATATATATTATATTTTATATTATATTATACTATATATTATATTATATTATACTATATATTATGTTATATTATGTTATATTATATTATATATATACCAATATATTTAGAAAACAGAAGGACGTTCCCAATATTGTTCTCGTTTAAATTTGTCATGAGGTCATTTTCGATTTAAAATCTGGATCGTTGAGAACAGAATTTAGGACATTCGAGTAGGTTATGTTGGATGTTGTTGGACGAGGCGCAAGTTGTACATTCCGGTGGGTTTTGTTTAGCCTCCGTTTTATATTATTATTATTATTATATATCGTTTATTTTAAAGTGGTCGCATTAACAGCTAACCACCATATCGATTACAATTGACTATAAAATAGAAGGTTACGCTTAATATTTACTTTGTGGTGGGGTACAGCAAAAAACAAATTTATAACAATTTATATATATGTATCAATAAATTTAGGAAACAGAAGGACATTCCCAATATTGTTCTCGTTTAAATTTTTCATGAGGTCATTTTCGATTTAAAATCTGGATCGTTGAGAACAGAATTTAGGACATTCGAGTAGGTTATGTTGGATGTTGTTGGACACGGCGCAAGTTGTACATTCCGGTGAGTTTTGTGTAGCCTCAGTTTTATATTATTATTATTATTATATAGCGTTCATTTTAAAAGTGGACGCATTAACAGCTAGCGACCACATCGATTACAATTGACTATAAAATAGAAGGTTACGGTTGATATTTACATTGTGGTGGGGTACAGCAAAAACCAAATTTATAACAATTTATATATATGAATAGATTTAGGAAACAAAAGGACTTTTCCAATATTGTTCACGTTCCTTTCACGGTGGAGGCAGCAAAAAGAAAAATACAGTCAATCTTCATTAGTCTTTGTAAAAGACACGCACGCAGGAAATAGTTCCAAAATCTCTAAACATCCTGACGAATTAACAAAGAAATGTCCGCGAGACTATTGTCGCCCGCTCAATTTTCAGAGTCTCACAGTTTCGCCGGAGGCTGAGGAAAATCGTCGAAGAGATAGGCGGTAGGATCCGACGTGAGCCGAGTCATTTGTACCGACGATATTCTCCAAAAAATAAATGCGGCTCGGTTTGCGGGGCGTGTATAAAGGGCGAGAAACTAATGGACCTCGTCGAGAAAAAATAGATCCTATAGAGACGGGGGAGGGGGGACCTGTCGACAAAATGGTGAAGAGGCCGCGCGCACAATGGTCGGACGGGAGTTGACGCGACGGAACCGTAACTTGTCAAATGGCTGTCGATCGGCGGCGAGAAGAGAACAGACTTATCTGGCGTGCGGAGGAAACATGGCCGCGGGGCTGGGTATCGCGTCACAATGTTATCGTCGGGCCGGGTTTACGCTCGGGCCGGTGAATAAAATTCGCGGCGGCGAATAAAGAACGCGGGCTGGCGTACGGGTCCGATAAGGGGCCGTCTCCTTGCGAGAGCCGGCCATTAGATAAACAGATTTATTCGTGGTACACGCGAGCCGTGACGAGGCGAGGCGAGGCGAGGTGGGGCGAGGCAAGGCGAGGCTATCGAGCACGAAATTCGGATGTACACTTGTACGGCCTATCGCGGCGGTTCGTCGAGCACGCGTACTTAATCGCGGCTTGACCCCGGCCCTCAAAAGTTCCGGCCGGATGAACCGGTTGTTTGCCCCGCAGTAGGCACCGCCCAGCCGCAGTCCGAACTAATTGCTCGAAACCTGCGATACCCTCGGACAAAATTGTCGCCGGTAATTGCCCGGGAATCGCCGGCATCAAGACGCGCGCATGCGATCCCGCTGAACTCACAATTAGCCGGGAACACCGCAGACGGCATTAGCCCGGAGAGTTAAATACTCGCGCGACGGGACGCGTCCGCCTTTCCCCGTTTCGTCGCCGAAAGAAATCCCCTACGACCGGCGAACTGGCGGAGATACTCCTCTAATTAGGGCCTCCGAGAACCGAGATTACAGCCCGATGATATTACTGTCCGCCCGGATTTCAGCCGACAGAACTCCGATTTTACGGGCGCTGCGGGGTGGTGGAAAGTAGCGGGACAGACATATCGGGGGTAGCGAAGCTGTTAAGTCGTTGCACGTGGTGTTTTGCAATGTGGAGATTTGATAATTATTTTTGGGAAAGACTCGTCGATTTTCAGGACCTTGAGACGGGTCCTCAAGGTCGCCATTTTGAACAATTTTTCCCTGTGCAAGGGAAGAAGCTCCTAACGAAACTGTTAGATATTTTTGAGAAAACTGTTTGTTCCGTTGCGCTGAATTCCGCGATTTTAGCACTGGGTTTAGGGAGCACTAAGAATGACTATTGTACATTATCATATATGTAAAGAAAATATACTTTCTTAAATTTGAATTTACCACGCTCACAAGAGAGCTGTAAGCAATTTAGAGAAAGTGAGGATAAGACAGAAGAAAGAACGCAACGGACACGTGCACAATAGAGAGAGAGAGAATTTATAGTGAACAATTAATAAGTTCAGAAGTTAGATAGAGTTGGGAATAGACATAATTTGTCGTTTCTCTTTTTCAGGTGAAAATTAATTAAATGTAAATAGTGTAAAAGTTAAGTTTTAATATAAAAGAAAATTACTCTGTTTCAGAGCAACCAAGAATTAGTTTGTATCCCATCGAATTCCTTTCCTGATAATAGAAAGACTCTAGTTTAATTTATCTTGAGGAAATAATAACCAAACTGAGTTTCACTGTAAACACAAGGTTAAAGTTTTACTCGCTATTTACAATAACTATTTAGATTATTTACATTGGTTACACTCTTACCTGTAAACACAAGAAACGACATTGAAAGCTATTATTCCACGAAGATTTATGTAAGAGTGTGACACTTTACTCAGACAATCCTAATCGATTAGATTTAGTAATGCGCGTCCCTTTTCTCTCTTTTGTCATTACTCTTATCAACTGTCAGTACGCCATCTTGTTCTACAGACATGAGCAATACGTATCTAATTGAAAATGAGTTGTAAAGAGAGTACGATAAATTTACATAACCTTTATCGTATTTCTTTTACACATGTAAATATAACATGAATATATCTATCAAAATCTGTAGCCATTTTTTAAACAATATATACCCAGAGAAATCAATTTGTTAAATAATTCCTCATGGACCCATGTTTGCAATCTCAATATTCGTGAATTAAAGATATTAGAATCCGTCATTTTGACGGGTCCCGTAAATCTAAACGAATTTTGGTTCGGCCTAACTCAAACTTAACCCTGAACAGTCCGCAAGTATGTCAAGTTTACTTCCCACCAGGTCCAAGCTATGTGTCATACGAAGAGAAACTGTGGTCTCCAAATTTTTGTATCACGTATAGAAAGGAAAAAGTTTATGGAATTATGTTTCCGTTCAGTTTTTGCGTAAGTTAGTTTTAAGAGAATAAAATATTAGATGGAAGAAGGAGATTGATAAAATATTGCAACCCTCAGGGGAATCTAAATAAAGTTTATACAGAAAGGAAAAAGTTATATTCTATTGAAAATTTATTAATATACATTCAGATCAATACGATAACAAGCTGATTTAAATTTGATGTTTTGCCGCCATATACGCGGCACTGGACCCAATGATTACAGTGGCGTTGGTCCGTCAAGGGTTAAAATGGTGACGGTGACGTGTACAGGAAACAACGATTTAATCGGATACCTAAGAACGGGATTTATCACCGGCGTACATTCGTTTACCGTTCTGAACGGTCTCGTTTCCATTTTATTTGCGGGCGCATCTGCCGATACAGCTGCGTGATCACAATTCGTACCGGAACACCGAGACACCGGCAAGAAACCGAGATGGTCGGGGAACCGAGAACCGCGGGGGTCATAAATATTACCGGCCGTGAAGTCGCAATGTCTAAACGCATTGGTATTCATACGGCGGAATTCACATTTTACCGAAAGTGTATAATAAAATTCGTTCGCCGAAGGTGTTCCTGGCCGAACGGCGCAAGAACAACCACCGGGAACGTTATAAATGTCAGTCGGTGACTCGTTCGCATTACCTACGAATATGTTAATAAAAATCGGTCGTGAAATTCCTTCGCCCGTCACGATTCTGTGCGTCGATACGCGACGTATTAGCGTATTAAAATATCTCGCTTGTTTTTTACGATGGAAGAAAATGTCAGAGCCAAACGTTAGTTGGTCCAGATGGGCAAATATTACGACAGGCAAGAAAATTTGTTCAAGGTTGTATTCCTTGAGATTTCAAAGTCATCGACGCTTTTTTTAAAAAATGGAATGATATATTTTTATTATCGCTATATGCGAGATCAAGACGAATCCAACGGCCTGTAATATTATAACCTTATTTGTACATGCTCGAATTAGGTGAAACACCCTGTATAAACTCCCGTCGTATATAATTAACACATCGTTGACCGTCAATTTTACGCAGCAGCTATCTAATGTCACCAGATATTATTTCCTAATTAAATGTAGAACTAAAACAGTCTAAACAAACTTCAATAAACTTTATTTATACATAAAGCTTTTTTGATATGATATTGTCCCAACAATGTTTGCTCATGAAAACACGAGTTAACTCGTGACTGGTCAGCAGTGTGTTAATTATTCCTCCTGGCCGTTTCTCTCGATAAAATAAATTCGCCTTTTGCAGTCGACAGACAACTCGGACATAAGCTCGGGCCTAACTCGTGCTCTGTGGTATTTCCCATGATATTCGAGGCAACTATTCTTCAGGATCAAGTTCCGGGCGTTCGCGCGCGGAAGAGAAAACGAAACTTAATTTGCCGTGGTGAGAAGCATGCACGAGAGAGCGTCGAGCAGATGTTGCACGCGTGGAAACTGAATTCCGGAAAGTACGGGGGTTCGCCCAGGGGGGTAGTTTCGGTATCGGGGTCGTACAAAACTCGCGGAACGCGGCGCGCTAATTTCTCGAGGATCGGCTCGATTTCAAGTCCGACTCGAATCGGCATTTTCTTGTTCACTGAGCTCTCCCATTGGCCTGCAAAAACCCGGTCCGGCTCGAATATCGATTCCACCGTAATTTCACGCTTCGAACGATTATGGTGCGACAGCTGCGGCACGTCACACACGACGACGATACCGCGGCGACCTCGATTCGCGATCCGATGCTGCGCGAGGATTTTTTTTGTCAACTTTTCAACCCCGAACGCCTGGTCCACCACTGACTGCGCGGAGGAGACCCTGCGAGTACGTGTACCGACACGTGAAATGATCTCGAAATTAATTATTCACAAATCTGGTTGAGGCCCAAAAATTTCGAATTCGCGAGTACAAAACTTTGCCCTTTAAATCCTTTCCCTAATTCTAATAAATAATTTTCCGATCACTTTGACAATAGTTCTATCGTTTTACTCGCGGCTGACAAATCGGCACAAGCAAACATTTGGTTTGCAGATGGTCCACACGTTTTACGGAGGAGACCCTGCGAGTACGTGTACCGACACGTGAAATGATCTCGAAATTACTTATTCACAAATCTGGTTGTGGCCCAAAAATTTCGAATCCACGAGTACAAAACTTTGCCCTTTAAATCCTTTCCCTAATTCTAATAAATAATTTTCCGATCCCTTTGACAATAGTTCTATCGTTTTACTCGCGGCTGAAAAATCGGCACAAGCAAACATTTGGTTTGCAGATGGTCAACACGTTTTACGACACGGGCCTCTAGGGCTGTTTTCGAGAAAGTCGCGATCACGAAACCTTTCTTAATTGCCCAGTAGAATTTTCCTCCCGCCCTGAACAGTTAACCGTGCTCGTAACATCGAGGGTTGTTTTCAGCCGAAGAAGAACACGAGGAAGACACGGGTCGAGTATTTTTCCAAAGAACAACCTCCAGCAAAAGTTTCGCCGAGATCGGTAACTCGAATATGTTCCCTTGTCGGGTGAAACTCTTCGGGAAGTATCACAGAGATTACGAACTCGATCACGGGAATAATTTCGTTAAAAGTTCCACGGCGGAAAGTTCCTCGGGTCGGTGATCTAGACTCGAGATCCGAATTGTCTCTGGACAAGTGGAATCTTCGGTGCTTAGGAGGAGTGCCGATAGATCGATGACGACGGTCGATTAATTAGAGCGGGAGAAGCGGCGGTTCGAAAATAGTGCTCGCCGGTCGATCGGGTAAACTTGCGCGTTCCTCGAGACTGCGGAACACCCGGGGCGGAGGGGGTAGGGAGGGGGGTTGTTATTTCAAAGGGATCCGGGCACGGGCAAATGGCGAAATTCGGTGCTCTTTTCCATCCGCAGACGTGTTCGTCGCGAGCTTCTTGCTCGTTTCCCGTGGTGACGCGGCCCCGAGAAAGTTCCGTCGGCGTTCCCGGGATTCTCGGGAACGCCGACGGGCCGCTCGGAAAATTTTCGGAAAAGCTCGAGACACGTAACACGGGAAAAGTTTCCGGCGGAAGAGCCCCGACGTGCAACACTAGCTCCGGGTGATTTTTAGAAGACACGACGCGCGTCGCGCGATACGACTTGGGAATTTCGCGGCGGGATCCCCGGGAAAATTGAAAATAACAAGCGCCGGGGCACCGCTAGGCTGCGAAGCGTTAACTTTCCGCGCTGATGAAACGCCGTGTTGGTTTTCGGGAAAAATTGAAGCGGAAGCCGCGAGGAACACGGAGCCCGAGAGCACCGAGCAGGAAAGTTACCGCGAGTGTCAACGGAGCAACAACTTTCGGACAGTTTTCCCGAGAATCGACGAGAAAGAGTATCGCCGCTGGCACTTTCGGATGATCTTTTTTATTATACCTCGCGATCTAATCAGAAAACCCCTAGAATTCTCTCGGGAACGAACGTTGTTCGAGGAAGTGGTTCAAAATTTATTTTTCTGATCAGGCAATTAACCCTTTGCGCTCGACTGGTGACTCTAGAAATGTTTGTGGCATTATTTCAAAGAAATTACAAAAAATATTACAAAATTTCTATTGGATAGATCACTAAACATTTGAACATTATATGCGGAAGTCGGATCAGTTTCGTACGAATAAAATGAATCCATTGTAAGACGGAAGAAAAATTTAGATTTAGATTGAAAATAGAGTGCAGAGGGTTAATAATGCAAAACATATTTTGAATAATGATGTAGCAATTTTTAGTGGCCCCTTACAATTTGCCGTTCGAGTGCTAAGGGTTAAAATCGAACCAAACGACCTGACTCAAAAATATTAAAACAGTGTACAATTTTTGAATAAAATAAAAATATTCTAAGACGGAGGAAAAATTTAGTTTTATAATGAAAATAGCGTCGAGTGAAAAGGGTTTACAATCATTGTTAAGTCAATATGTACAATTTTATTCTGACATAAAACGACGCCTTTCATTTCGAAGTAACAAAATTCTTCTTCGTCCGAAATAGGAAGAAAATCGTTCATGAGTCATCGTCGTATATCGAGAGAAAACTGTAGCGACATATCGGTGTGAGTCAGAAATGACTCCGACACAAATTAAAGCGTAACTCATCACTAGAAACTCAGATTTTGTGCTTTCACAATAAAAATGAGACCATTCGAAGCAGTAAAAATATTCAAGGAATTTCAAAGTATTATATTACGCCGAGCCAATTAAAATCACTATCAACATTTGATAATTAGACTGCGGATTTTATGTGCTTATGACGGGTAGGCGTAATTCAAAACAGTGTAAAGATTAAAAAAGTTCAACAACGTCGAGATGCTATTTTGTAACCTATAAAAATTAATGAGGAAAATAAATTTTCACTTAGCTCCTGTAGATTGCAATCGATGTATACAAATTTTATTTTGCACAAAGATTCGCAATCTAGTGATCGATCAGTTAGCTGTTTTTATCGAGTACACTCGTCAGGAAGGCTTGGCAATATTTTGTGTCACGACGAGTATACTCGTCGAAACAGCGGTTCATTATTACGACTGAATCGGTACACATTATTACGACTATTCGGTACGCATTTCTCAAAGATATCGAAACGGTTAACCGGTTAATCAAAGCACAATTTACAAAACCACAGAAAGGAAGTTCCAGAAAATTTTCACGAAAGAAAAATCGCGGTTTCAATCGATCGATCGCGAGGATCGCGGTATTAGCTGCTCCGCGGGATTCTGGTGTCCCCCTTTCGCCGTCCCCGTTGTCAAAGAGCATGTTCTACAAGCATCGGCGGGGATCTCTTCCGACCGCGCGCAGCGGAAGTCGAAGTAGTAGGTGACAAAGGGTGGCTGGTTTCGGGGCGGAGGGTAGAATCAGGCCGGGATCGGATGAAGCGTTTCTTGGAGTAAACTTAATTACTGGGTGGTGCTCGGCGCCCTGACATTTGGCAACGAGCCCCTAAATCTCGAAGAGGAACGGCAAACGGGAATGTGCACTGTTCCAGATTGCATTCTCGCCGAAGCAATCATGCGTCGACTGCAACGTTTGCAGCCGAGCCGAGAGTCGACTCGACTCGACACGACTCGACTCGACTCGGCTCGACTCGACTCGGGTCGTCGAGATTTCGCAGTACGCGCTCTCCCCCGCGGTTTCGCTCAGCCGACAATGAACTTACGCCGCTCGCAATTAATTCGATCGTCTGCCATCGCGATCGAGGGACGCCCGGGATATCGAGAATCGTATTAGCTGCGTCGTCGCCGGCGTCCCGACGACAGGACGAGCTAGCCTCTCGGGACTCGGCATTGTCTTTTTGCCGCGGAAAAACGAAGCGCGTTTCTATATATATATATATATATATATCTATGAAACGTTTGTAAGCGAAGTTACCTTAATTACTGCAACTTCCGACAGTCTTCCTTCGCCCGATGGGAAAATTGGACACTTGTTCCTTGTTACCAGTTGCACGCCGCCCGACAACTGTTCGGAAGTATTAGCGCTTCGCGCGAACGCGCGCCGCTTGTATCGCGAGCCGAACTTTTAATTGAATTCCGCGACGCTTGGTCGGATGCCCTTTTTTCGAACCGGTGATTATGTTTCTTCGTTTGTCAGCGATTTATCGCCACCCCCGGGACAGATTACTCCGCGAGGGATAACGCTCTCCGAAAGGTCAGTGCGGTTTTCTCGGAAGACGGCCCCCGCCCAGCGGCCCGTGTCCATTCGACCGATCCCTCTCTCGTCCTGCCAGTTTAATCCGAGCTCAATTCATCAACCGGAAGTTGGCCCGGCCACGTTATCCCCACGTCAGCCTGAACCCCATAACACAAGACCGCGTTAAGCCACGACAGGTTAACCAAAATCTCTTCTAAGCCTAAAGAGGCCTGACGCACGGGCTCCATCGAATTTTCCCCCGTACATACATCGCTACGCCATTTTTAACCATGATTCGCTGCGAGAGACAACCATACATTGCACGCGCAAACTCTCTCCTCCATTGCGCCTTACTTTGAATTGTTAGAGTCTGTATGAGAACGATAGTTGTGATTTATATGGGATTATTGTTCGACTGGGTGTGCTTTATCGCTGACTTGTACTACTTGGTAGAAGTTTTACATGCGCAAACGCTCTACCCAGTGTCGATTACTACCTACTTTAAATTGTTGGATTCTGAATAATAACAATAATTGATTTATATGGGATTATTGTTCGACTGGATGCTTTATCGCTGACTTGTACTACTTGGTAGAATTTTTACACGCGCAAACGCTCTACCCAGTTCCTATTACTACCTACTTTAAATTGTTGGATTCTGTATAAGAACAATAGTTAATTTGTATGGGATTATTGTTCGACTGGATGTGCTTTATCGCTGACTTGTACTACTTGATACAACTTTTACACTAGCAAACTCTCTAGTGTATTTTCCAATACTACCTACTTTAAATTGTTAGATTCTGTATAAGAACAATAGTTGAATTATATGGAATTATTCTTCGACTGAATGTGCTTTATCCCTGACTTGTACTACTTGATTCAACTTTTACACTAGCAAACTCTCTAGTGTATTTTCCAATACTACCTACTTTAAATTGTTAGATTCTGTATAATAAAAATAATTGATTTATATGGAATTATTCTTCGACTGAATGTGCTTTATCGCTGACATATACTACTTGAGATAATTTTTCCACTTCCCCAAGGCCCTGTCACAATGTTTGTCGGCCACGTAACAGAAATTAACTTTATTTTAATATTACCTACACATTTGAAAAACGAATATCTAAAGTATATACACTCTTGATGGTTCAAAATATGCTTCGTTATATTATTCATTGTATTATTTAATAATGTTTGTTTTACTGTCCCGGTTCATAAAGCTATCATCGCAAAATAAGAACAAAAAGCCTACCAATCGAAAATATAAATGCAGGTGGTCAGGTGTGACCGTTCGTTTACTCGCGCTCCTTGATACGTCTGACCGCTGGCTGAATCTACTTTCAACCTGCATACCGTTCCACACGGAGGTGGAAGTGCGTAGTATCATTTTCATATTTGGCGACACATGTGCTGACGGCGTGGAAAACCAATTCGGAGACGGCACTAAATTTCCATGACCGACTTATGGTTATCGCAGGACACGGTCTCGTTCCGATGCAGCTTTTACGATTACACGGCTTTTACGTCTCGCCGGGAGTGTTTCCCAGTGATAAGGAAACGGTTCCGGTCGACAGTCTGGCCCAGTCACTTTTTCCTTTTCCTGCTTTCTTCTTTTTCCCCCGTTTTTTACGCCCTTTACCGAAACGAGTTCTCAGGTTTTCGGGATCAAACGTTGTTTGCCGACGGTTTGCGGGACCGCGGCCCAACCAGCGTCAAGTTTTACGGTGGCCGACGCTTGACGGGAATATTCGGGCAAGTGTCGGCGAGCAAGTCTCTGACGTGTTCCCGATGTGCGACGCGATAAAGCGGAAAATTGTTCGCCGGACAGTCCGGGTCGGCAGTTTCTCGCTGCTTGATGGACAGTCTATGCGAAGGACTATGAGAAGGATATTAACGTAGCGTCTCCACCAAGCGATCGAAATCGCAATCGATATTTATCTGACACAATAACGGGTCACGCAGAGCGCACAGTGGTCTCGGAAATCGTTTAAAATCAAGTGTGCCCGAAGAAGCTCCAAGATGACCACTGAAAAATACACGGTGACCTCGAGAATTCCGGAAAATAAAAGAGCTGACAAAAAATCCGCTACAGTCGTATCGAAGCTGTCGCTGAAGCGCGCTACACTTGGGAAAAACATTTTCCGCAGGGCGAAGCGCGTTCAAACGAACAACGCCGCCGGTGAAAATCGTGCGGAATTATGTTTCACCGTTTAAACAGTCGCCTCGCGAGGCGGGCGGGCCAACACGTGGCTTTTACAATCGCTTGGGTTGTCATTTAACTGACATTGTGCGGGCAATTAACGCCCGTTATTATTTGCGAGTAAGGACGCTCCGGGAATATTAATTCTCCTCTCGTGACGGAATTTTGTCAGACGAGCGCAAATCGCCTGTTAATTTGTTCAACTTCCTGACGGTTTTCAACTTCCGCGTACCGGAAAGGCCGMAGCATAGTCGGACCGACAAACAGCCGGCGAGGATTAATCTCTGTTCCCGGCTGTATTGACTGTACCGGGCGCGGCGAATCGATCCGCCTACTTTTCACAATCAAGACGAGACCGAAGTTTGCAAGTCTGATCAAACATCGACCGTATCTACTCGGCTCTCGGTTTACTTCAGTCATACGTTACCGCCGATCGATTTTCCATTTCGAGCGCATGATCACGGGGGAAACACGTTCGAGCGTTGCAACGCTACAGGTACCACGGATTGTCGGAGGAATGTCTTTTACAATATCAATATGGATTCTACCTCGGAGCACCGCGTGATCGAGCAGGAATTTTTAAATCCTCGATAAAAATACGATATTTTCGTTACGTCTTCGGAAATGTGGCACGCGTGAGCGTCGCTACAGGTCGCCTGAAATGCATTGCGAAAGCTTTCGGAATGGAGGAGAGTGCCGGTGCCAGGCACGCCGCGAATCATTTCGTCCGGTTAACTGGCATTTACGGCGCAGCCTTATTCCCATCACGTACCGAACGCTGTTGGTTACCGGCGCGGTGTGCAAAAAGCGCGCAACAAAGTGTAACAAAATTGCGGGACACTATCCGGGAATCGCTGCACGGAATTACAATCGGACGGCGATCACGCTCGAGGGACGCGCCCTGTCAAAGGGACACACGAGGAACTTACGTTGTTCGTTCGAATAGTAAACGTTGCGGCCGCGGCTCGAGTCGGATCGAGCGGAATTTCTGAATCGAAGACAATTGCTTCGGAACAAAACCTCCAGCATTTCGGCACACTGTATTGACTGTATTAAATATATAAATTGTTACATTACATTAGTACAATTATTTTTCATTAAATGTGCGTTAAATTCAATATCAGAAAAATTTCCTGAGGCAAGAATACATCGTAATTAGTTTCGCAAGGCTGCCTGCATAGTGATATATTCCACTCGGAGTCCGGAATGATTCTAGAACAAAAGTTCGAGACACCGTTTTATTAATGGAAGACTCGCACTACTTGGACGCTTACTCGACTTTGTTATTAGACTGCTCTGCCCGTAGGGAATTGGCTTATACCGCTTAATTGTAACGGATTCGTACCACTTGTGAGATAGGAGAAAAGTGTGAAATTGTTGCCTCGACTGGAATTAGCATGAAGACGCGATAGTTTGTGTTACAAAAGAGTGAACAACTCGTGCAATTATTTTTACTCTCGAAAAAGAGAAAGACACGCGTGTGCATAGTTTTCCCAGAAAGAATTGCCGAAATCGATTACAGATTTTCGTGGGGCTTTTTCGAGAAATCGTTTCGTCTCGGCGTGTGCGCCGACGCGGCGTCCGGCAACCATAACGCTCGAGTTGGACGCACGACCGTTTCAATGCAGGACAATTTCGAGGAGATTACACGTTCGGGGAACGGTGACTGGAAGCAACGTTGGCCGCGGAAGTGTGTTTAAAGTACGGTCCACGGGTGCGAGGTTGACTTTTCAACTTAAATGAAGTTGGTCCACGGCGAAAGGGCGGCGACTGGCTTGACGGAAGGCAAATTTTATACAAATTAGACGGCGGATACCGGCGCGGGGCAATCCTCGGGGACGTCTTTTCGGCCACTCAGACGGGACCGTTGCCGTTGGTAAGATTTACTTAGGATACTTTGCAAATTAAGTCCTTATTAAGACGTACACCGGGGCTCGGCGACCGCGTAGAGGGTTCTCGAGGTTCCTCGAGGAGCTTCTTCCTCGTTCTTCGCGGCCACTTCCCCTCCGGCTGATAATTATTAGGGGTGCCCATAAGTAATCAATTATTCGCAAAGAATTCGTTTCGCCTTTAGTTCTGTGACGATCGTTGAAGAGGAAACACGTATTCTTCTACAGTTTTCGGTAAACCAGCCTGTGTTCCAAATATTCTAAAAGGTATAATTTTTCTTTACAACACTGTAACAAAATGGCGGCGTCCGTACCTTCCGAGGATCATGTTCGTCATTGCATACTTCTTCATTTTCATGGGGGCTTTAATGTAATGCTTTATCATAAATTTTCAAGTCCAAGGTTATTTGAAGGTCATAGTGTGCAATATCGTTGAACTCGTCTTGACATCAGCTACAATACTGTGAAGTAAAAAATATATGGTGGTACTTAAAAATCATTGATGACCTTCAAAAAACCTTGAAAACGACTACTGTTGGAACATTTCTTTATATTACCATATTTGTCCCTTTTAACAGTATAAATTTTCTCTCTAACATTTTCTTCCATCTCTAAGCCTAACTTAGGTGGCCTGTTTCTCTCGAACCTCCCGGTTTCTCGTGAAACTATTTCTCGGATAAAAAAATGTATCCTACGAAAATTGCTGGTCTTTTTACGTACCATAGGATCCCATAATAAAAAATATAGGTTTCCACTTGAAAAAACATAGTTGATCTTCAAATGACCTTGAAAACGCCACCCAAATAAAAAACTGCTACTGCCACCCTCTTTCTCCCTCGAAATCCTTGTACACGCGTTTTACACATTTTAAATATCTTTCATACTTTTCGAGACATCCGGCTGGAAAGTTTTCAAATGWRCMCCCTGTATAACAAATTAAGAAATAAAAACCTGAATTTACTACAAAGTTTGTTTYAGATTTCAAAMTAATTATCTATAGGTCCCCCTGATATTACCACTAGGTTYACKGGTTCTAATATTTTCWATTTAAAATTATGTGGATCTTTAAAATATTGCTAAAAATCTGGCTAGCATTAATTTTCACAAAGTAATGCAAAACAGTCAGTTTCAGTGTCCCGTGAGCTCAGTGTTGAAGCGATTCGATCAGTTTCCGTGGATRCGTAMATGASAAATTATTCTTCGGGTATATATTATCTTTAAAATATCGCTAAAAATCTGGCTAGCATTAATTTTCACAAAGTAATGCAAAATAGCCAGTTCCAGTGTCCCGTGAGCCCAGCGTTGAAGCGATTCGAACAGTTTCTGGCGGTAAGAAAAATCCTCGGTACCAATCTTTTCAAGGTATATTATATAATAAATTCGACGTTACTGCCGCGCGATTAGGCTCCGTTTCGATGCGTCAGATTTCGTTGAAGGGGGGAGCCGAGCGGATCGGTTATGTTCGAGTGGCGCGCGGTTTGTTTCTCTCGGCGGGCAGAAGAATACGTTCGGCATCGATGCGCGGGTAATTGCGAACGCGGAACAACCCTGCCTCTTACGGGTATGTACTTTGCGGCCGGCACGAGGACAGAAGATAATGAAACCGCGGTTTACGCGCGCGGATCGTTCCCAAGTTCATCGCCGTTTAAGGCATTTACCGCAACCGGGGTATAAACGTTTCTGGAAGCGCACCGAGCCGGAAGATCTTGAAGCTGGTCTTGAGCAGGCAGCGAGCCACGTCTGAAATTAGGTCGGATCCCTTAATTGAGACGTAATTATCGAACGTCTGGTTGGCTAACCCGTTACAATATTGATTTGCTATAATTCTTGAGCGACGGAGACATATCTACCGGATACCGGCGTTCCCGAAAATTCTAATCGAATTCTATCGGCGATGTCCCGTGGTCTGTATTGATTAGCGACGATAAACACGCGTCCTATATCACTCCCAAGCGACGATCGCAATTTCTGACGAGCTGAACATGATCATTAGATCTCCGTTGCGAAATGAAAATTTGCCGCGTCAACCCGTTGACGCCCAATAATTTTTTCTTTGAATTCTAGCGAACGACGGACAAAACGTCCAGCCAATCTTTTATGGCGCTAGAAGCGAACAAATGTAATCTTGTTATCCTGTACTCAAGCGAGTACAATGAGCGCTAATATAGACATTTAATTCGTTTCACAATAATCCTCAAAAAACTAGAAATCACAGAAAACTAGAAATCACATTATTTTTATATATAAGTGCATGATATGCACAGTCTAGTAATAAAGAAATATCCTCAAATTCTTCTGATCCCTTCAGAGTTTTATAGATAGTGATTTCTCTATATACGTCGCCAAGGTTTCGATGATAAACGTCGCGGAATTATCCCCACTACACATGTGTCTATAATAATAATTATTATTATATATCGTTTATTTTAAAGTGGTCGCATTAACAACTACAATTATTCAATTATTATCTTGGAAATTGGCAAAAGAAGTAAACTTAATTTGGTTCAAATAAATATTATTTACATTATATACACAAACGCTTCAGTATTTGTCACAAAGTCTAACAAATCTGTTCAAGAAAGAAACGGAAAACGTGATCGCATTATGAAAAACCGGTCCCTTGACCGCGGTAGGGTTTAGAGTTAATTAGCGACTTGCTCTGAAATTTAATTAAGCTTTACATGTTCAACGTAGAAGAAGAAGTTTCGCCATTTGTTATTTCGAACAATTGCCACGGGTTGATCTCAAAGGACAAAGTTAACGTTATGCCTGGAAAGAACTTTCCCTCCGCGTCCTTGAAACGTTGCGAAGTTTTTCTTACCCCCATTTTCGGACGACCTTTGCCCGTTCCCGAAAATTAGCCCGGTCGGAAAGTTCGCTTTATTTGAGTTTTAGTGTGTCGCGCATGCGTCCTCCGCGCACTCGGTCGTGTAGGTGTATTTGCGTCGGCGTCGCGCGGTTATTCCTCGTTGTTGTTCATTATTATTACTTTTTTTGTTTGCGCCGTTCTGTTATTGTTCTCGTTAAACAAACATCGTTATCGCCGGTATAAACTGACGCTTTGCTGTACAAACTATCCCGGACATCCTGGACATTTGTAAAAATGTATCCTGCAGCGTGCAATGTCGAATCTACGCTGAGATTGTGTACGTTCGAATAACAATTATTATACAGAATTTTTTCCACGGACCTTACCGGAAAGTTTTAATTGAAACACGCGAATATTGCGAGTCTGTTTTGAAAAACATTCCCCGAGGAAGTTGATGGGGTATTTCCGGTTTTTTTTTATGGTTTTTTGTGAAATTTATACAAATTCAAATTCTGATTAAAAGCGGTCGAAGTTTTCGATTCGAGCTTTAAAATGAGACCATGTTTGTTGTATTATTTTTTGTTGGAGAATTATCACAGTTTAAATAACGACAATTTTTCCGAGAATTGGAAATTTAGTGTTCAAACAATTTTTGGATGCACTGCATATCACACCGACGAGGTATACGAGTGAATTAATTATCAATGTATGTTTCTGTGAAACGCTCGTCGGTCTCTGGAGCCTCATTTAGATTACCATTTTCGTGTCACGTCAGCGACGACTCATGAATTTAGGTTTGCTAGTGCGAATTGAGTATAGTGTATACATTACTCGAATTCTACTATCGGTATTCAATGCGATTCGGTGGCAACAAATTTATACAGATTTTTATAAATTCTAAACTAACCTTTAAGTGCTATGAACGTTGCGTGATTGTTTACGATTTTCATTGATTTATTGAAACATAGTATAATTAATACATAAAGCAAGAAGATTGCCAGAAACTCGACAATTGAATTTAACTTTTCCGATGTAAACTCTGTAAAATATAAACAGAGACGTTCACGAAGTAATGAAACAATTCGGAGAAGAGGAATGGAAACGAGAAAAGAGAAAATTATGAAACAATTGTAGCACGAAACAAATTTATCGTGGCATTAAGTTGTCTATCGGTGGATGAGACTTTCCTGAAATTCAACGCAAAATTCAAATAAATTAAATTAAACCATCAGCAGCTCTCGTCGTTATTTTACCATCTAATTCTTCAGCGAATGTACCTAATGGATTTACTTCTCGAGTAACTTTTAACGGATGAATGTTTTAATGAAACCTCCGTATCGAACGAGGTACCATTTTCCCATTCTATTTTGAACGGAAAAGGTACTCTAGATAAATGTAGCTATTTCTGTAAAAAATGGAACGTTATTTAGTGCCTTTAAATGCGGTTGGTAATTAGAAAAGTGTTTTTTCAAGTGTCACTACAAGAGTACAGCTCCAGTTGTTTTTTGACAGCAGTTTCAGAATATTCTCACATCGTTTCCGTCGTAAAAATCGTCAGTCATGCGATGTTTTGTGTTTCATTAAAAATTCCTTAAGAAAACCGAGGGACCCATAAACTCTGGGCCCACTGAAACATGTACCTTCATCCGCAATACGTCGAAAAATCGTCTTATATCGAGTGGAAACTAGATATTATGGTATATTCTGGTATATTCCAGTATATTCAGGTATATTCTGCTATATTCTGGTATATTATGGTATATTCTAGTATATTCTGATATATTCTGGTATATTCAGGTATATTATGGTATATTCTAGTATATTCAGGGATATTGTGGTATATTCTAGTATATTCTGGTATATTCTAGTATATTCTAGTATATTCTAGTATATTATAGTATATTCTAGTATATTCTGGTATATTCTGGTATATTATGGTATATTATGGTATATTCTAGTATATTCACGTATATTATGGTATATTCTAGTAAATTCACGTATATTATGGTATATTCTAGTACATTCTGGTATATTCTGGTATATTATGGTATATTCTAGTATATTCACGTATATTATGGTACATTCTAGTACATTCTTGTATATTCTGGTATATTATGGTATATTATGGTATATTCTAGTATATTCACGTATATTATGGTATATTCTAGTACATTCTGGTATATTCTGGTATATTATGGTATATTATGGTATATTCTGGTATATTCTAGTATATTATGGTATATTATGGTATATTATGGTATATTATGGTATATTATGGTATATTCTAGTATATTCACGTATATTATGGTATATTATGGTATATTGTGGTACATTATGATATATTATAGATTGAAACCTATACCACTCAGCTGTGATTCTTCCGGCTGGCTGGAAATCGGTTAATTTGGCGCATCTGGTCGTGGTGTTCGGTTTATGACGTCGCCACGGTCGATACGTCGCGTCGCGTCGCGTCGTCGCCAGGTAATTTTACCTTAGCTCGCGCTCGCGCATGTCCTCTCGCGCGAAGGGTTTCGAAACGAAGCAAACATCGCGCTCCAAACGAAACCCGAGAAAACCAATTTTCCCGTTTCGCTGTTCCAGTCCGCGCTCTCGACGATATCGATAAATTAAGGATTCCTCGCAGCTGATCAAAGAAATTCGCGCCGGTCGCTATTCAGCGAAGTCGAACAGCACACTCGGTTGATCGCGGATTAATTAGAGTAGAAGCGCAGGTTGATAACCCTTATTGATCAACTAAACAATCGACCCAGTTCGCAGTCCACCTGCAATATCCTTCCTTTTTGCCATTCGCGTCCCGGCTGCCTTTATTTACTGGCCCGTTTACCCCCTTTATCCGCGGCGTCCGACGTCACGGGAGCGTTCTCTTCCTCTCATTCTTTTTGCCGTTCCACTCGATTAGGTACTATCATTTCCAGTTAGGGTGACGGGTCAATATGCCGCCGGTCTGTCCCTAACAAGCTTCCCTCGTCCCTTCGGCGATTCCTTATCCCGCGAATTCACGCGGCAACCGCACACGACGACATTACTTGTCCTTGCTATTGTCCGACGGGGGATGTTAAAAGATTGGAGCATCGATAAATTTTTTTAACTTATTTAAGAACGACCGGGGCAGTCAAAATGAATGGTTCCTAATTTATTCTTTCACAATTACCGAAATTGTAAAAATGTTTTCATCGGAAATTTTTTAATGAATCTCTTCATTGAAGCGCATATTACAATAAAAGTTGCATGAAGTTACAAAGCAATACACGTCAGTCGCATTTATTGCTCGGTCGTTCTACTGTTAAATGGAGCGATATATTTTTTATTATCGCTATTCGATGATATCGTCAAGACGAATCCAACGACCTGTAATATTATAACCTTCGCGTGACCTTGAGTATGAAAAATTCACATTTTTCGTCACTTCCAACCAGGCCACAGTTAGATTTTCGTTAAAAGGGGTTAATGAAGGTTATCCGGGCTATTTCTTATCAGAATATTAATTAACGGATGCCAGAAGGGAGTGTCTAAAGATTTTCGTATAAAGAAGGCATACAGGGTCTTCCATTAATAAAAGGGGCCTGCCGGGACGCTTTTCGTTCTCGGAAAACAGATTAGAATTTTTCTTAAATATTTTCAAAGCTTCCTGGGCTCGCCATGTACCTGTCGCGACAACTTTCCCACCATTTTGCCGACGAGTGAAATATTTATTCGAAGCGTCTGAGCCAGCCAAAATTCGGCCACCTCTCTTAGCCTCTCTTCATCCCTTTGGCAAAGGAGACTGTCGCGAAGAACAACGTTAAATCAGAACTTGTACAGAACGATATCTCACAGGCTGACAAATATCCCCTCGCTTTCGAAACACCGAGGAGGAGCCCCCGATCGTCCAGAGGGGAACACCGGGAATAGGCTGCAGGAATGGAAAAGTTTAAAAGACATCCCGAACGGCCGGAACTCTCAACGGGCCGGGAAAAACGGCGGTTTCGACGGTTCAAGCCGCCCCGAGTTGGATAATTTGGTAATTCAAAAGATCAGGGGGAGATATATTTCCGTTTCGCGGTTCGGGCAGCTACAAATCTTCCCCCGTAATGGCGACACAGATCGCTTCCGTCGGCCTGATCTACGAAAAACGGAAATACCTGGCCGAGCACCGATAACTCTGCAGAAAGTTCGTGTACACCGGGATCCGGCGAAACTTTTCGAGAGCCGCGAACGTTCGAGGCATGAATCTTCGAGCGCTGGAAACATGAGCGAATATTCAAGCCTCTGCTTCTTTTCGAAAAATATTGACCGTGTCGACCAACAATTTTCACTGTGTTCCAACCATCGTGGAGGAATTTCTGTGCGAGGGTTCGTCGAACAGTTTCGCTTAAATTCAACGCAATGAAATGTTAACAAAATTCTGGCGAGTGACCGAATTAGTGTCACGAGTTGCTCCAATTATCGGAACGATGACGAACATAAATTTGTACAATTTTATATTTCTTTAGGAAATATTACTTCCTCAGCAAGACCGAGAAAAATCGAGAAAAATCAATACAGTAATTTCTCTATATACGTCGCCAAGGCGTGCATGATAAACGTCTCTTTTGTTGAGGTACTCTTTTGTTCAGGACATAATTATACTTTCGAAAGAATTAAATGTCCCGACCGACAAACATTGTTCCGAACGAATCGTGTTTGAATCGAATGAAATTTTTTACCGACCCGGGTGACGCGAATGAACGAAAATATTTAGAGTGGGTCTTGCCAGCCCTTCCGGTCGATCGATCAACGTGTCGAATCAATTTCGCTAATAACCCCGAACGATTTTCGCGGTGCTTTCAATGTTTTCGCCGGTATCAGTTTTTCGGTATCGACAATTAGCCGATGCTTGATTATAATGAATGGCGTCGTCGACAATGGCGTTTCACCGATCAGATATCGTCGTTCACCGCGTATCATCCGCGGCCAGATATTTCCCCCGTTCTAATTGGCTGTAAAATTGTTACGTCCCAGATGAGGCGAATTATAGTTTTCTGGGGAACCCACAGGCTAAACGAGTTGTACTCGAGATTTTACAAAAACAACAAAGGTTCTGTTTATTCAGAAATTGGGGGCTGAATCAGATGTTTACAGGTTGATTTTGCGAGCAAGGATTTTATATAACTAGCGCATATACTAGAGGGCTTACAAGTGTTTCGCTTATGACAATAATATTAATTTACCGAGTCGATGTATTCTTGAAGGGGGTGCACGAAGGGGTAGTCGGCTGGTTTTCGTGGGGCTCTCGCAAGTCGGTCGGAGTCGCCGATTTTGGATGGTGCTCACAGGCGGTAGCTGCTGGCCGCTTGGTCACTGATCAACACTTCGCGGTCACTGACCAACGCTTTACGTCACTACTTTCGCGACTTATGTTTGGGGTGTTGGATAGCGGAATGTCTGTACGTATGGATTTCCAGTAATGGTGGTTACTCGGTAACGGTGGTGGTCCAGTAATGGTTTTTCAGTAACAACTAATACTAATTCTTTATTTTACGCAGTTTATCCGTTTATGGTCGAACCACCGGACGTGACAACATCAAACCGTAAGTTTAATCATTACCGGGGAGGGTAGGCTTGTGCAATCGGTTCCTCACGGGCGCGTGATTACGTTTGATGCTCTCGCCCGGGCGAGAATTGAAAGACCGCTCCGGGAAACGTTGTGTTCCGTCTTTATAATTAGCCCCTCTACTTCCTTCCGCCTCGAACTTCAAAATTCTCATTAACACCGGCCCCATGGGCTGAAACGGATTCTCCGGGCGGGTTCGCGTGCTCCGCCGAGCGGAATCGGCGAATGAAGACGAGTCTGCGAGGATCAGAGAATCGTACATCTTCTTTGCGAGCGGGCGTGCTCGCGAACGCGAAGTTTCAAGTTGCAAGAAATAAACTTCAGGGTTAGGCGAAGTTGCGATGCTCGCTACGCCGACGGTAAGTCGAAGCCGAACGGGATCCTCTGCGCTCTGCGTTTCGTTAAATCTCGAACGGCGCGCGGACAACAACGTGCGGCGTCACATTCTTTCGAAAAGCGGGTGCACGAAGAATCGAATTGCTGCGGAACTACGCGAAACTATTTCTTGTTGACGAATGAAAGCTGAACTTGATACTCTATGGACTCACGATGCAGAAGATAGGTCAGTATGGTGAGAGAAATATTGTGATACTAACAGTTTTTATATGGGGGGAAGACTTTTTGGGGATTTGGAGGTCACCTTGATAAATAGTTGAAGAAGTCGAGGTGACCTCCAAATCTCACTATACAGGAGATAGATCGTTATGGAGAGAAAAATATTGCGAGGTAAAACAGTTTTTATGGGAGTGAAAGCGTTTAGGGAATTTGGAGGTCACCTTGATAAATGGTTAATGAAATCACACAGGAGATAGGTCATTGTGGAATGGAGAGGTCATTACGAAGAGAGAAATATTGTGAGGTGAACAGTTTTTACATGGATGAAGGCGTTTCGGATATGGTCACCTTGACAAATGGGTAAAGTACTCAAGGTGACCTTCGAATCTCCGAATAGCCTCAACCTGTACAAAAACTGTTTACATCACGATATTTTCTCTCCCAATGCCATGCAACTTTTGTCTACATCGTTTTTCGTATATTGTTGCAACTAACGGAAGTAGGCGATCAAAGTTAGTTCTCCCTGCAGCAATAATTTACACAAACGGACAGAGTAGTTACGAATTCTGTCGCGTCACGTTTTCGACCCGAAGACTCAAGATTTCGGGCTCTCTTGCCGGATAGAGGAGATAACAGACAGAAAGCTTCCGTCTCTTGACTTATGTCTACAAATTACTGCGGAGACGTTGGTTTTTGGGATAATCTTCCGAGTCCTTTTGACTCCTCTGTTGACCCACTCGGGGATCACAGAAAGCATCGGCATGCCAGGATTCGGTCTAGACCGCGTAATGGAACGCCGCGGACAAGCTTCTCAATTTCGTGGCCGTGGAAAGGCAGAAACGGGCGTCGCGACGCTCGGATGCTTTCAGGAAGCTTTGCCCCGTGCATTACGAGATTCTTCGGGACGCGGAGACACGCAGGACCTTAACAAATGGACGGTCCATTGTGATGCGACGTCGTTGCATCACTTCGCGCGTCGCGGAGGAAAACGCTCGGTCGTTACGTTGCCTAACAACGGGTCCCTTAAGGGACAGGCCCTGCGTCGGACAGGCTCGATAGTCTGTTCCGTGTCTGCACGTAACGAGAGTCAGTCAAATACTGGCCGCAACGGAACTCCGGAAGCCGGTTAGGTACACCTGGCAAACAATGAAAACGGTTCGGATAAATATACACGGCGATCCAGCTACAATGCGTGTCTACACTACTTGCACGGTGTGCCAAGAAGTTGTATGGTTTCGTACAATTTAATGATTAGCTTTCTCCCATTTTCTTCTAAATTTTCCGAATACAAGTTTTGAGAAATAAAAGTCACCTTCTTCGTAGTAAGGTGGAAATTTGAATCTCAAATCCTAATACTCAAAAATATTTATTATACGGAAACTGTAGTTACGAAGTCCTGATCTTGTTCACAGGAAATTATTCCTTCTCGAGGAATTATAAAGAGCTCAGTTTTGATTTTTCCTCTGATTCGAAATTCGTGAATGTAATTGAAAGATTTGGTAAATGTTCGTGAAAGCCTGGCAGAAAATTTACAATGTGGTTGACATGGTTTTTAGAAACTGGAATACATTTTTGATTAGATTTTCTTCTGATTTCAGGTAAGAACGACTCCATCGATCGTGGGACGTCGAATGGCGCCATTTCTGGGACGCGGTCCTCTATCAACCTACGGCTCGTGAGCAACAAATTAAATATTTGATCGACGATAGAATTAGTAGAGCCGAAGCATCAGGTTCGGTAAACGTTTCACAGGTCTTCCCATTAACGTAAAACCACAGAACCGATGTAAACACACTCGTTCGCTCTGAAGTTAATTTCAAGCAAATTAGAGGCGCATCGAATTACACGGAATGAATTTTCCAATTCGTAATATGCAAACATATTTCGCGTTTGGGTCGATCTGAAACTGTCAATTTGCATAATTCACTCGAAAAAAAGACGTAATCGAGTGTTTCTGTCTAAACTAGTATTCGGGATAACGTGCTTTTCATATTCTCCGAACCATTTCTGCTGAATTTAAAATAAATTTAAAATTTAATTGAAGTTATTTTAAATTGAAACAAATCGTTAAATCGTTTATAACTCGTAAACGAATTAACCAATATCTTTAAATTAACCATTCTTTAAATTTTCAATACAGGCTCCGATAAAAAAGCTAAAGAAACCAACTTTTACTATTTCTTTTGCGTTTCCGAGGAATTCAAACTTTTTTCAAAAATTTGTTACACCTCGTCTAATAAACTAATCCTATTCAATAACATACAAGTAGTTTGATCTAATTATTTACTGTATGTATAGTGAAGATAGTTACTGTATAGTTACTGTATGTATAGTGAAGAATTGAAAGTCGCGCAGAGGTCGAAGCAGCAAAACAGGACGGTGTCCTGCGCATGCGTCTCCTGACGGCGCAACGGCAAGAAACTCGAGGCTCTGGGATATTAGTGCGGGAGTATCGTAGTCGCTTCCGAATATAAATACTGTCATGGAGAACGAAAGAAAAACCGGCTGCGTCGCCGTTCGCTGGGAATATTAGTCCGGAGCCAGCTGCTCGGCGAGATTAACACGAGGCCGAAGGTTTAGTTTTATGAGAAGTTTAATTGCCCGCCAGTTCGAATGATTCACGGATGCAAGGCGCCTCTTATTTCTCATTAAACCGCTTTGCGGCGAAGGTTAACGAAGAAGGGAGGCGCATGCTAGATTTCCCCCGGTACCATCGGATTAAACGTCACAGCTGCCGGAAATGAATAGCGTCGTTTCCGGTCCGACCGTATATAATCCTCGCGGAAATTTATTCGACTCGTTCGCAGTTTCGCGCGAACCCACGGCTTCGCGCCGCGGGATTTCGATCGATCAGCGAGAGATAATGACGAACGATCACATCGTTCCGCGAGGACATTAGATCGCGACTTGAATCGGTACGGGAAACAACTGTTTGTCCGACTGACTGTCATTTTCCCGGCAAATTTTACAATTTTTAGTGCAATTTCCCGAGGGGTTAAACCGCTCTATGAGAACATGTTATCGGGATTTTTTTTAAGGCTAATTAATAAGTGAAAGATTCTGTTTTTCCACGGTGATATTAACGTGAATCTTAATTTTATTCCCCATTTTCTTCAAAGTATTAAAAAATGGAGGAGCTATTCGCTATTTTAGGAAAGACCATTTATTGGATTGTGGATGGATAGCCGCCATCACTGAAAATTGAAATGTCTGAAATGAAAGGTTTTTTCGAACTAAAAGGTACTAGTTAAATTGTGGAATTTTTGGAATTCGCTATTCAGGGGTTAAGACGAAAATTAACGGTCCCTGAATTGTGATGACGTAATGATCGGGACTTGAATCGGTACGGGAAACAACTGTTTGTCCGACTGGCCGCCATTTTCACGTAAATTTTAGAATTTTTAGTGCAATTTCTCGAGGGGTTGGACCGCACTATGAGAAGATGTTATCGGGATTTTTTTTAAGGGTAATTAATAAGTGAAAGATTCTGTTTTTCCACGGTGATATTAACGTGAATCTTAATTTTATTCCCCATTTTCTTCAAAGTATTAAAAAATGGAGGAGCTATTCGCTATTTTAGGAA
>CM052129.1:1508016-1542813 GCA_028454255.1 Halictus ligatus
GAGTTGTGAGTCGTTAGTCGTTAGTCGGAGAGTCTGAGAGTTGAGAGTCAGTTGTGAGTAGTGAGTAGATAGTTGCTAGTCGAGAGTTGGGAGTTGTTAGTTGAGAGTTGAGAGCAGTTAGTTGGGAGTTGTTAGTTGGAGAGTCTGAGAGTTGAGAGTCAGTTGCGAGTAGTGAGTAGTTAGTTGCTAGTCGAGAGTTGGGAGTTGTTAGTTGAGAGTTGAGAGTGGTTAGTTGGGAGTTGTTAGTTGGAGAGTCTGAGAGTTGAGAGTCAGTTGTGAGTTGCCAGTGGAGAGTTGAGAGTTGTGAGTCGTTAGTCGTTAGTTGGAGAGTCTGAGAGTTAAGAGTCAGTTGTGAGTAGTGAGTAGTTAGTTGCTAGTCGAGAGTTGGGAGTTGTTAGTTGAGAGTTGAGAGCAGTTAGTTGGGAGTTGTTAGTTGAGAGTTGAGAGCAGTTAGTTGGGAGTTGTTAGTTGGAGAGTCTGAGAGTTGAGAGTCAGTTGTGAGTTGCCAGTGGAGAGTCGAGAGTTGTAAGTCGAGAGAGAGTCAGCTAGTAGAGCGAGTTGTTGTTGTTATTAAATAAAGAGTTTTGTTGAGACCGACGTCCCTTAAGATTATTTCACCCGTTACGCCGCACCCTATACGTAGGAGTTTCCATAAAATATTCCTACAATTTTTAGTAGTAATCGAGACCTCAAAGATGCGTGCGGGCGAAACGGTGCAATAAATCTTGGAACATTCGACGATGATCGGCAAATGGAACAGCCGGAAAGGGGGATGATTCTATGTGGAGAAAATAAGTCATGGTACGTGTGCATAAAACCGCGGCGCAAATAGCGTTAAAAACTCCCTGTCCGTATAAACAAAGGCAGGAACGAAACGTTCGAGCGTCGAGCTTCGAAAACCCATGGGTGGCGCTGGGATTTTCGTTTAATTCTGACGCCGGGTGCGGAACAAAATAAAATATCTCTGTGTGCGTAGGTATAAAAAACCGTATACACGTATGTATATATATGTATATGTATATATGATATATGTATATATATATACATATGGGCTGCGAAGAGGTTCATGCATAAAGCATTCGGGCGAAACTTCGTTTCCGCGTGACGAGCGAATATTCCGCGGTGACTTATATAAACATCTCGCGGAAAACGGAAAATTCGCCGATCGCGGGGCCCGGAAAACTTCCGCGGCCGGCGCGGCGTGGACATTTCCATTTTGCCACGCAGGCTGGCCAACATCCGTTGTACTTGGCAGTCCCGGCGGGCTACGGGTCCGGACAATAGCGGTGAAAATCACGGAGCTTGATTTCTCTTTTTCCGTTCCTTTTTTTTTTGCCATGCCGGCCCGCGATGGAAAACGTTCGCGATAAAAATTTCAATACTCCCGGCCCGGCCCGGCCCGAGCCGGCGAATTCCGCGGGGGTGGGGGGCGGGCTCGCCTCGCCTAATTCGACACGGGAACGCGTTGCTCGCGATTAACGCTAGGTTCGCGGAGCATTAACAGTGAGTATTTTACATTACTTTATAAAAGTAAGAGGAATGTGTCAAGTAAAATGTTAAAATTTTAAATAATATACCCTTAGGAAATAAGTTTGTTGAATAATTCCACGTAGATGGATCTTCACAATCTCAATAATCGTAAATTAAAAATATTAGAACCCGTAAATCTAGTGTGAAACAAAGAGCCGATGAATTAAAACCGAGATGCGTCGTCTCGATCGCGATTAGGTTCGTTTAGACCGTCGCCGGTGTACACGGTGCTCGACTGCGAAAGAGTCGAATTTTCCGCAGCATGACAAAATTATTATCGTGAAAAATTTACGGAACAATGCAGTTTGTAATACAGTTTCCCTGGGTTCTTTTGTGTCTTCGTTTTACATTTTAATTTGATCAATTGTGTTTTTTTATTCGGGGACTGACGCAGTTACGAAGTATTTTCAATTAGGCTTATTTAATACACGGACGGTAGAACATTTATTGAAATGAAAAAGATGTGTATCGTAACTTTTGATGAGAACGGACGGCAAAAAGTTTTAGTTACGAAAACATCTATGTTTATATAACAGGAGCGGATATTTCGTTCATCGTTATTAAAAACGTTCTAAACCACTATGGGGGATATTGAATGTTGTTCAATAAATAGCGCAATAGGATACTATTAAATAATTCTTGAAGTTGAATTTATACTCTGACTGTTGTTTGTTTGTGATGTTTATAACACATTTCACGGTATGGTTACAGTAACTTCAGCTGTACTTTCATTAGGTGATGTGCAAAGAGAGATCGTTACCGGGATTTTCAACCTGTACAAGTGTACGGAGTCGGAAGAACAATTTTGCAACAGCAAACATAATTTGTGCAACATTATGTAATCTCTTTCGCCGGGATATTATTCCACTCGTGTACAATTCAGCTTCCTTTATACAAGCAGATACGTGTTTTGCCTTGCACGGTTTACCCAGTCAGTCCTTCGCTCGTCTAGAAATTCGGAACGCGGAAAATTGTTTCAATTGCGATAAGCGCCGGAATAATTTTATCATCTCATCGAGCGCACTCTCTGTTTATGCAATCGTATCATCGCAAATGGGTTCGCTCACGTTCGTTTTTACGTAATTCCAGGAGATTAACGTCCTCCAGAAGGATTGCCGCCGTAATCGCATTCGCCGAGAAGTCTCCTGTGTGTAACTGTCTGTGTATCCGTTGCGAAAGCATCAACGACAAATTATGCTAAACACGGTTGCATTCATTTATGGAAATTAAGTTGCCTAACAAATCCGACGTGCGATCGCCTGAAATAATTGCACAAAGTTACGTTTTACACTTCGAACAACTGATTCAACTGTGATCGACGAGTATACACGTCAATCCGAGACTCTATTGCCGTGCAGTTAACGTTAATGAATTGTTAAATTCTTATCGAATAAAACGGTAATTCTTTCTCATGTAGCTTTACAAGGGCTTCGGCTTTTATAAATTCGTCATTGCTTGATTTTAATTGCGAGCGGTGAGGGATTTTTCAAATTGCATTCCACAGTTAACTGATTAAAGGAGATAATAAAATATGCTTTAGATACTCAGTCGATAGCAATTTTCTAGTAGTATTGCTATTTAAAATCATTTTCAAATATTCAAATCAAAAAATTTGATTAGATACTGAGGAGTATGTCAGTCCTGCATCATTTAAAAATTTACAGAATTATTCATATTTTTCCAGAGCTACAGGAATTTTTAATGTTCAGTCGAAAAAATCACTTGGGGTCCAACGTTTCATATTACACGATCCCGTTTTTTTTTTTTCAGTCCAAAAATATCGACTTTTCAAAAGAAGACTAGTGCGAAACTTTTCTTACTTAGAAAATTCTCTTACTTTAATTTTCTTACTTAGATCAGCTGAAAAATAGTTTTCCTTCGATATAAGGCTCGGGGCGGCTTTCGACGTGTTACGAATGAGTGTACCCATTAGGCTTGGCACTGTTCTTGGGCCCATAGTTTATGGGTTGCATAAAATTGTATAATGTATCTACCGTTTTAAATAACAGCTATTTCTGTTAGAAATCTGCTGTTAAAAATTAATGTTGAACGGAACATAAATGAATCAAGGAATAGTATCTCCTGGCCGATATATGTCCGTGGGAAGATCAGTGTTTTGGACATATATCTCGTAAACGCTGTGTCTATTCGGCTTTGCCTGGACACCGAAAATCAGCAACTGGTCATGCAACAATATTTTGAAACGAAATCTAATAAATAAGGGGATCAAAAGAGAAATGGAAATTAGGTGACCAGGGATTCGAACGCGGGACAAGTCGGACCAGTCGCATGATCCGCGAGCTATTTCCTCGTTGCCGGGATCGTTTCACTTTTTCCGTGGAAGAGTCACCGAGCCAGTGCCGCAGTATATTCTCGATTAGTCTGGCTGGAATTATTCATGTCGGGGATGATCCCGGGGATCTTTCTTATCAGAAATTCGACCGGGGATATCATGCGAAGGAAATAGACTTCGTGCGAGACTTTTATACCGGATTCGAACCGGAAAACTGATGGATTTGTTGGCCGGTGTTTCGCAGGGGGTGATCTCGATAATAAATACGGCTCTCGGAATCCGAAATTTCATTTCGAATTAATTACAGATACGAATCGCCCGGGGGAAATCGAGTTCGCGAGTGGCTCTCGGGGGGTATGGTTTATTTAAAATATAAAACCGGAATGATATAGTGTTCGAGGACCGGGCCGGAGTTGAGACGGCCAGTATCGCCGATAAAATGCTCGTCCTATCGACGGGGGAGGCACGTTCCGCGACTATAAAATTCTTCGTCGCTCGACTTATCGATGATCTCGTTGTCCGTCGGTGCTTCGCACGTAGCGCGCGCGACGGCCCTACGACCGGGGAAATTGCGCGTCAACCTTTCTGAATCCTCCCCGGGTAAGGCCGGCACAGATCAAAAATTACGCCCAGGTTTTCCGAATTTTCCGAACGGCCTCCGTTCGCCGGATTTAGCATTGCAAATTACCCTGCCCGACGGATATTCGCGACCATGAGATTTTCCAGCAGGCGGTCCAGACGATTTCTCGGCTTATTCGTTCAGTTATTGTGGAGAAAATGGCACTTACGTTAACCAGTAAAGCGTTTAGCCAAAAGAATGATTCATGGTAGTTCGTCACTACCAACATTTCAATTCTTGTAGCGAACGTATCAATTCTTGTGTATTGTTTTATCACAATTCTGACGTCTGCTCGAAAGTATTGGGTTCTACGGAAAGTTCGTTTTTCTGTAGGTGCCATTATGATAGGTCTGAGTATGTCAGAATGATTGAAAACAAACGTGTACATTTTTAGAAAAAAGTTGGATTAGGATACATTCATTTTTGTTAGTTTCATACGCTCTTAAATATGCAAGGGGACAGAGTGAATTATAGGCATTCGATGCTTTTTTCTTCCAAAAGCTGTTGAAGCTTTTAACCAAACATTACACCCTCAGATTTTCATCCCTTCGGGTCAATACAATATTCCCATAATGACGAAAACTTCAACTCTTTGGTCGACACGAAAAATCATATTTAACCAGTTAACTGTGATCGACGAGTATACTCGTCAATCCGAAACTCTATTGCGGTGCAGTTAACGATAATGAATTGATAAATTCTTATCGAATGAAAAAGTAATTCTTTCTCATTTAGCTTCACAAGGGCTTTGGCTTTTATAATAGCCGCATTTGGCTTGCGTTCGACGTGTATATTCGTCATTGCTCGATTTCAATTCCGCCCGGTGAGGGATTTTTCAAATTCAATTCCAAAGTTAACTGGTCAACACTTGGGTGACGGGATTATTTGTGCAGGTTTTGAAATGAATGTTTGCGTTGATATATTCATTGTACAAAACTTGATTAGTATCTGTAACATGCAAGAAAGTTGGAGAATTACTCAGTATCATAAATTTGACTTTTGGCAGTTTTCGTTTCATTAAATAACTTACTTTGATTACTTACTTTGACGTGTACATTCGTCACTGCTTGACTTCAATTACGCCCGGTGAGGGATTTTTCAAATTGCATTCCACAGTTAACTGGTCAACACTTGGGTGATGGGATTATTTGTGCAGGTTTTGAAATGAATGTTTACGTTGATATATTCATTGTACAAAACTCGATTAGGATCCGTAACACGCAAGAAAGTTGGAGAATTACTCAGTATCATACATCTGACTTTTTGCAGTTTTCACTTCATTAAATAACTTACTTTGCTTACCTTGCTTAACTTACTTAATTTCAATTCTGCGCCGTGAGGGATTTTTCAAATTCAATTCCGCAAGTTAAGTAAACCATTGACTCTGGCCGGAATATTTCTATTGTTCAGAATCCGAAGAATATCCGTCAACTCGTTAACCTCCTCGCGGTAGCGGTACACGCGACGCATTTGAGAAACTGCCCCGATAAATTAGAATTCTGTTAGCGTCCAATCGGAATCGTTCGGACACGGTCGGAAAGTGAGAAAGCGGGGTCAGCGTGTCGCCGAAAAAGAATTCAATTTCTCGGGGGCGATGGTTATCGATCCATGGGATCTCCTACACGGGGAAGCTCGTTTGTTTTCGCGGGCGAAATGAGTGTCATTAGCGGGGACAGGAATTACATTCTTCGTTACCGCAATGCAGGCGACCGGGGGACCGTAAAAGTGGCGCAAAAACCCCGGCTTCAAATAAAACGGGAAAGGATACGGGGAGCAGATAATCTCCGAGCTGCGCACCCACGCCACGCCACGCCACGGCAGGGAGTAGCTTGGCATCGAGGTTTAGAATGATGGGATTTTAATGGGATTAAAAGCGGCGGGCGGGCAACAGTCACGCGGGCTGCGCTGCTCCCGCTAACCAGTAGTAATAGTATGGGGCAAATCGGCCTTTAATCTGTCGAGAAATCCCAGCGGCGTAGTCTTCATCGTTTTACGATAAACAACCGGACGGAATAGAGCTACTGTTAATTGATCTACGAACCACGCCGGTGCCTCGAACAACTCGTCGACCCCGATGTTTGCTGGGTACTCTTTTTTCTTTTTTTTTTTCCCTCGTTCGCCCCATCACCTGGACTTTCCCAACAAAATTCGATCGGTTCACGTTACTCTTCGTTTTGCAGCGTTTCGTCACTCCGTCGGACCGCGAATAAACAAAAATCGCGCATCCAACGTTTATGGAATTTGCCCGAGGGGGTGACTGAACAAAAATAGATCGTCGTTGTGCCCGGAAGAATTGCGACAATTTTTGTCTTTTTTTTTCTTTTCACCCCCCACACGAACCTTCGCTATTAGCGCGCGCACGCTCGCTCGTGTACCGGACACACTATTTTTCTTTTTTTTTCTTTTTTTTTCGTAGGCAATTCCGGAAACGAGACGATCGAACGGAATTTTCGCAGCGGCGGCGCAACACACCCTATCACGCGGACGCACCACAAATCCTAATTGCCGTCAGACCCGAATTGTTCTCTAAACTGATTGTGAAATTTCGAGGGTGCGACCGGGTCGAGGATGCTCGGCGCTGCACCCGCGGAAATTGAAACTGCCCCGGGGGCTGCCGCGTTACAACGCGCGGCGGCTCCTGCGTCGAAATGACGTTGAGACACGGCGAAAGCAACGCTCCAACGGCGGACGAGATTTCTGCTAGATACAGCTGTCGTCTGTGTTCCGAAAAACTCCACAACAATTTGCACGATCGGTCGAACGTTTCTCCTGCAAACGAGAATAGCTTCTGTAAAACTGAATATTGTTTGAACTACTGAAAGAATTAATTTCAAAGAATAAATTCAGCGTGTATATATGTACATATACAGGGTGTCCCGTGATTGATGATACAACCGAGCAGGGGGTGAATCTACACGAAAAACAGATTTCCTCATCCCTTTGTATTTATTAATACTCATCGGCAATTACACAATTTGGTTTCGTTTAGAAGTAGGAATGAGTAGGAGTGAGAACTGATTATTCTCGAAAACAAAGCCTCGTATCAAAAAATTTTATTCCATATTTTCGACTCAGTTTTCCATATAGAATCATCCCCTGGTCGGTTGCACCGCCAGTTACGGGACACCCTGTATACGCTCCGGTGATAGTGACCAGGAAAATTGTTCAAATAGAATAGAACAGAGACAAATAGAATAGAGACACTCGAAAGTTGTGGGAAGGTAATTGATTTGAATTTAATTAGAACTTACCTGTAAATACTGGGACCCGATGCTACTACAGGATTAACACCGGGGTGTTTATCGAAACCGTGTAAATGCGGGGACACTAATGGACGGTTGGGCGCGTTGCGTGAGACGCGGGAAACAATAGGACGGAAGTGATAACGGATCGTCGCTAGTCAGACGCACCCCTATCGAGCGCGCATCGGATGCTCGCAGAAGAGTGCCTGACGGTAGCTCGTTAAACAATGGATCGATGGACTAATAAATCTCGAGATGCCGACACTCGACGTGAAATAACTGTCACTAACGAGTCAATCGATGTTTCATCTCGCCGCGACCCAATTATTATTCGGGGGGGAAGGAAAAAGTGTTAAGCACTCGTTCAGGATCACTGTTCCGTTCGTTCCGGTGCCACGAGTGCTTTCGGACTGGGTCAAATGCTGCGTCTCGTGGGTAACGCGTCACGGGGAAATATTCCGAGGCCCCTTCAATCGGCTTCTCTGCGTTTTCGTTGTTGCTTCGTGGTCGCTTTCTTTTTTTTTTTTTGTTGTTATTTTGTTATCAAGCGGAAACGCGAGTGCAAGATTGGATACGGATCGAGTGCCGGGAGTAGTTTTTCAGCGAAAAGGAATGGAAATTGGCCGCGTTACTTAAAATCAGACGCCTTCTCCTCCTCCTCCTCCCCCCTCCCCCGGGAGAAGAGCGTAATCCAACGTGTTTTCAATTTCCAGGAACAACGTGACGGTAAAACTTTTCGTTGCAGGGACAGATGAAAAAATTGCAAATAGTGACCATCGCTTTTCGAATTCGGAGCAATTTAAAAAAATTCTGTCCGACACATTATCTAGTAAACTGATACCTCTAACGTCACGAGGAGACTCGAGTTGTTTCGTTCAATGTTTAAAAAGTTATTAGCTGTGAAAGATTGAAAATTGAAGGGCCGAAAACCTGACATTAAACTACCAAGGAAACAATATTACTATTCAGGAAATTGTTTTTGATTTTGCTCAACTACGAAACACTACGGTTAACAGAACGAAAGAAGCCTAGTGCCTGTAACTATAATGGAGAAATGAAGTGTCCAAGAGCAAGCATTCTTTTCTTTTTTCTTTTTTTTTTTTTTAACTAGCGACGCATAGGGAGAAATTTGGACAAAATCGGATTCAAAATCGAGGAACTTTCGATAGGAATGAGGTAGAGCGATGAAATGTTTTTTAAATTAAACCTCAAACTTTGTAGAATATGGGAAAAATAGGAAGATTATTACCATCCAACCATTTCAACGAAAAAATGATTTCATTAGTTTTTGTCACAAAAATCTATTTTTTGCAAAATCCTGAGGTCGTAGACAAATTTTGAGACCAGCTTTGAAATCAGCGTGAAAAAAGCTATGGGAAATGATGTATAGCATGATTAAAAAAAATTTTTCCGCGCGAGGTATTGGAGAAACCAAAATTTTCTTGCATTTCTGCACGTTTGCCGAATTTTCTCAAGGTTAATAAACGTTCGTGCCACTATGTCCCTATTTTTCCCGTATTCCACAAAGTTTGAGGTTTAATTAAAAAAAAATTTCATCGCTCTACCTCATTCCTGTCGAAAGTTCCTTGATTTTGAATCCGATTTCGTCCAAATTGCCCACTGTGCGGCGCATCGATAAAAGCGTGGAGAAGCGTAACTTAATACGATTCCGCCTCGTAGCCGACTTCGTTTTAACACGAATCTTTTGTTCCTTTCGCTTCCGTTTATTCGCGCCGCCTTGTTCAACCGGCAAAATAAATTTCATCCCGTAGCCCGCCGATTGGCTGCCGTTCCACCGTGCCGGAGCAGCTCAATTTCAATCTCGCTGAATCGTGTCGCTTCCGCGTGGTCGGCTAACACTTTAACACCAGGTTTACGGAGCACTAAAAATGACTACTTTACATTACTTTATAAAAGTAACATGAACGTATCGATCAAAGTGTGTAACCGTTAATAATACATACCCAAAGAAATCAATTTGTTAAATAATTGCTCACAGATGCATTTTTACAATCTCAATATTCGCAATTTAAAAATATTAGAATCCGCCATTTTGACTGGTCCCGTAAATCCAGTGTTAAATACGAATTATATGGCTTTCTTTCAAAACGAAACGATTCTAAAGAATATTTAGTCGTCAAATGCGGACACACGATAAATAAAAATTTTCTTCCCCCTTCTGTGACATTACGGTGACTTATATCGGGAATTCTCGTTACGAGTCAGTGGCAACCTTGCGATTTGGAGTCAGTGGTAAGGAGCCGAAGCACGAGAGCCGTCTCTCGAGCTACGTGCAACATTGTATGGGAGAAAGACATTTTTTTCTCAGTCTTCTTGTCACTATCGCTTAGTAGTCATATGACTTATAGACGGATACGAGGTTTCCAGCGTGCCCCGTGCATTTCAAATACGACCGCTCGGCGAGAACCTCAGATTTCGTTTAAGAGTCAGTCGCCAGAACCGCGCGACTGACTTGTAACGAGAATTCACAGATCAAGATGTTTCGATTCAATAATTGCGAATTTATAATAGCAACGGAGGTCCTACAAAGTTTCCATCATTTAGATGTAGCTATTTCTAGAAAGTGTATTGCTGTTATCAAATAAAATCTCTGTTTGTCAATAATTCGATTGAATAGTAGAAAATAACTTTGGTCCATAAACCGCAACCTCGGGGCACATAAAGAACAGCGAAGAAGATAAGCGTAACGCACTAAGACATCAGAAAAGGAGCTAATTAGATTACACTGTGATTGCGAAATGATCTCTTTTCCTCCTCGGAGAAGCTGGAGATTTTTCTAAAGTGGTCCTGAAAGATGCACACGTCAATATCGAGTGTCCTCGAATTTATTACATTAGCAGTCGAACGGATTCTACCGAATAAATTTTGATGCACGAAATAATGGAATATCAATGGGGGTATAAAATACAGCTGGATTTCCGATTGCAGCAGAACGACTCCTTAAACTGTACAACAGGGTGTCGCAACGTAATGTGTGACGCGTTCGATTCGCCGAGCAGAGCGTCAGATTTAGGTGATTAGTTCGCGGGACATCAAACACTGTCACCGATTTAACTAGATCCGCCTAGAATATCTGCGTCGGCCGTTCCCCCACTTATTTGCGAATCCCACGGGTACGATGCTATCCCGGCGATAGAGTGGGCTCGAATAGTCGTTAGCCTGAACTATACAGGGCTCTGTTGTGCCACGTTCCGATAAAACAAAGGCGACCGACCGATCTGTAGAGCGACCAATGGTCGTCGTGTGTAATCAGGCGCCGTCGAGTGTCGGGGGTAAATGTCGCCCGTAGAAGGGTAGCTCGATGAAGCGAGCGGTTCCGATTCAGCGTCGCTCGAGTGGCCATTTTTGAATTTTCGAGGGGCCCCGACGACGGGGGATACACGCGGTAATAGATAACGCGGCGGGCATCATTTGCCCGGCCGCACGAAACGCGCGCACCGTATCCGCCGTTAATTACTTCAATCGTCGAAAAAGTTTGTCCGATCGCCGGCCGAACGCGTGACAAACACTTATGAGTGCCATCGGACTGGAAAACTTCACAAAATTGAGCCAATTCGAACGAATTTCCCAACAAGTCCCGTTACTAGTCGCACTGTACCGCCGGTACAACGGCCGGCAGCGGAAAGTTCAACTGGTAATGTGTACGGTAACTACCACCATTTTTACAAACTGCAATTTCATTTTAAGGGGGATGTTATTAAAACGCTTTAAACTCGCTTCTCTTCGATAGTAGATCCGCAAGTTATTAACCCTTTACACTCGAGCGGTGACTCTGAAGCACCACTAGAAATTGTTGCGGCATTGTTTCAAAGAAATTACAACAAATGTTACAAAATATTTGTTACATTACAAAATTTGTATTCAATGGATCGCTAAACATTTCAATATTATATGTAGAAATCGGATCGGTTTCGTATGAATAAAATGAAAATATTGAAAGACTGAAGAAAAATTTAGTTTTAGATTGAAAATAGCGCCGAGTGCAAACGGTTAATACTGATATTAATCTGATATTTATTTGTTCGATCTTAGGAGGTACCGTTTACGTCAAAAATTACTCGAAATTTGATTTTTACCAACAGTAGCACAATCTACAGCGCCAAAACTTGGAGTCTGCCCTCGACGTCCGACAAATGGTTGACTCGTATCACTGGAAATCGTGCAAACAAGCTACCGGCGTCTCGCACACCCAATTCGCTTTTCTTCAACAGTATCCCCAAGTTGTTCGCATTAATACAAAATTCAATGTATCAGCACGAACCTATTTTGTTCTATTTCCTTTGTAATAGAGCTGTAATGCTCAATAAAATTAAACAAAAGCAATTTGTTTCCTTTTAGGAGGCACCATTTACTCCACAAATTACTCGAAATTTGATTTTCACCAACAGTAGCTCAATCTACAGCGCCAAAACTTGGAGTCTGCCCTCGACGTTCGACAAATGGTTGACTCGTATCACTGGAAATCGTAGAAACAGGCTGCCGGCGTCTCGCACACCTTCTTCTCGGCAGCGTAATCGGCTTTCATGCGTGGGACCTATTTCAGAAGTCTCGTATCGAGCAGCTCACGCGAAAAAATCTCGCGGATCACCGATCGATCGTGCCCGTCTGATGCAACCCTTCGCATTGTCCCCCGCGAACTTAAGTGGCGGCAACGAACGAAGAATATACCGAGCCGAGCATGCATTTCGGCAGACGTACGAGCGGCTAAGAAGCCCTGTTACAGATATCGACTAATGCCCGCTGTATCGGAGCTCGACTCGGAGACGAGTTCGATATCTCGAAACGCTGTACGTGCGTCGTCTCGGCTACGGTAATTGGGTCAGCCGGTGATGTTACTTAAGTGAGCATGCACGGGCATTCGGTTACGATTCTCGTTTCTGTGTAGTCCCTGCGGATCGGACAACGATTCCGAGGCGCGTGAGCCCTCCGAACAGGATCCGCACCGGTCCCCGAAAACACGGCGCGCATAGTTCGGACCCGGCATTAATTTGCGAACTAAGTAGCGGCCATTACGACATTGTTAGTTTCGGCTAATAGCCGTGTGTAATAACGGCGTGCCGGCTCGCGCCGAATTTCCTCCAGGAATGCGCGCCGATCGCGAGAAATTGTGAAGGGAGCACACGAAGGGAGGGACGAAGGGGCATCCATTTCCGTGCCTCGTTGACTAGAAACGCGTTCCACGGGCTCCAGGGGTTCTGAAAACAGTGTTAAAGTTATATTTTGCCATATTTCTACTGAAAGGATTGACTCGTAATGTAAATTTCATCGTGCAGTACTGCATTACCGAAAGTATTGCGATTTTGTGTTGGTAGGATTTTGCCAGGGAGTGGGAACGGTTAGGGAGCTTGCGTTCGATCGTCTTATCACTTAGCGCGGGCTTGTAGAAGGATAAAGTTCATTTCAGCCGAGGAAAAATTTCAAAGACGTCGAGAAACGTTCGTTTTCGACCGCGACGAGAGAGATTACCCCCGCCCCTGGTCGCCCCATCGATTTGTAAGTCGCTGCCAGGCGAAAAGGGGGCTCGCTCTAATTGCCAAATGGCTCGCGAATCGTCTTCGACGCCACGCGACTCTGTCGGATATCGAAAGCATTCCCCTGTCGCTTTATCGAGCAGAACTAATTGCAGACGAAATACGATTCTTCTGGTGGTCGTCAAGAAGTCTGCTGCGGAGGGGCTGAAGTCGTGCCGCCGGTTAACCGTCGGAGCCCTTCGAGTCCCGGTCGATTCGATTCACTGTGGGGAAATTCTACAAGCTAACATAAGGTTGCTTTCAAATATGCAGCTGAATAACTCCAGTCACACTATCAGCGATGGAATAAAATGTGCGCGTCGAAACTTGGTTTCGGGGGTGGCAAAATCTCATATTCACGTTTCTTTTTGTCAACCCCGGGTTTCTAATAGAATAGTATATTTCTCGCTGTATTACAGGCCGTTTTGAAGGTCGTTGAAGGTCAACCGCGGTGACCCACCCCGTAACTACCCCTCCGAAATATATTAAATTTCGTAAATCTATACGGTAGCCTCGAAGGTCGCATTCTCAAAGGACAGTGCCCTGAAAATTCCCCGAAGAAAACAGATTTCCCTGATCCGTCAAAGGGTCGTTTCCCTCGAGGGAGGATCCCGCAGCGGGAGACTCGCCAAGCGAGGATCCTTGCCAAGCGGGGGTTTGAGTTTTGAGGCGCGCCTCGAAGAAAACCACGGTGGAAACCGGCGAGCGGAAACCGTTCTAAAAATGTCCGAAACGGACAGGCGTAGCCGCGGGCGCTCGCTCGCGGCGGGCTTTGGTTAATTTGCAAACAGGATACAACGGTTTATTTTGCGCACCGCGGGACACCGATTACACGGTAATTACGCGCGGCGCGAGCCCTCTGACCCGGCCGTCGCCCGGCCAGGGGCTTTCTTTTATTTTATTTTATTTGCAACGCTCGCGTATTTCACGCGGCCGGGTCCGCGGATCGTTCGTTAAACAACGGGTATAAAATAGCGGAGGGTCGCGACGGTGCGCGATCGGCCAGTAATTTCGCGTCGGGGGGTAAGGGGGGGGACACGGTGCTGATTAATTGACTGATTCCCCACCCCTCGATCCCTCGACTGGTAATGAATTGTGTTTTCGAGCGAGGGGAGGGAAGGCTGCGAATCCGCGCGATCGTTTCGCGTTTTCGATAAATGCACCCCGATCCCCGGGATCATGGTGACCTTGTTCGAGAATCACCACCACCCCCTCCCCCACCCCTGACGAAAGAACGTTCGGCGAATTAACACTTTGACTGCCAAACTAGAAACCAAAAGAATTCCATGAAATCAAAGCAAGTTATTCAATGAAATAAAAATTGAAAAAAGTTAAACGTATGATATTGAGCAGTCTTCCGACTTTCTTGCATTTTAGAGATCCTAATAAAATTTGTTACGGTGAATATATTAACGTAGAAATTCATTTTAAAACCTGGCCAAATAATTCCGTCGCCCATATATGGGTGACGTGGCAGTCGACGTGTTAAACGTCAACCGACCGGTTCTGGAGGGTGTAATTTTTTCCTCGGAGCCCGATGCGAGTCGCGAACTACCCCGGCAACAAACCACCCCCGCACACGTTCGTGATCAGCGCCGCTGCCGGGGCACTTTGTTACCCGGCTCCTGAATAGGCGTGCTCGGTAAATCCATTATCCGACTTGGAGGTTTATTTATTCGACGTCGAGATGAGTTCGGGGGTGGTTCGACTGATCGAACGGTTCGCGGGAGCCGCGCTCGCCGAGAAAACCGTTCGCGGCGCGAGCAAGTTGCAAAATAACTTTTTTCCACTCGTAATTTGCATGAACGTCCGCGGGAGAAAGAGATGTTTCAAAATGAAGTTTGCGTTTCGTGCTTTTCGTATTGTGGACGGACACGACGGTGCACGTACACCGACCCAGATTCATCGACGAGTTCGACGGATGAAGCTGGCGAATTAGATACCTTATTATACAGGGTGTCCCAAAAATCGTGGTCGAATGTTCCTATTTAAAACGTCGAGAGATTTATTATATTAATTCGTCCGACCACCGAAGAGTTGAATTCTATTGAAAACGGGGGTGACTATTGTTTCGCGAATGTTTACTAATTACTCCGTTCCAAGGAGAATTCCCTTGTAATTTGCTCAGTTGCGCGACTTCGGTTCTTTGTATACAGGGTGTTCCAAAAATCGTTGTCGAAGAGCTTGCGTTACTAAAACGCAAGAAAATATTGTAAGGAGAAAGAAAAATTTAGTTTTAGATTGAAAACATCGCCGAGTGCAAAGGGTTAATACTGATATTCATTTGTTCCATCTTAGGAGGCACCATTTACGTCACAAATTACTCGAAATTTGATTTTTCCAAACAGTAGCTCAATCTACAGCGCCAAAACTTGAAGTCTGCCCTCGACGTCCGACAAATGGTTGACTCGTGTCACTGGAAATTGTAGAAACAGGCTGCCGGCGTTTCGCACACCTTCTTCTAGGCACTTTAAACTTTTCTTCAACAGTATCCCCAAGTTGTTCGCATTAATAAAAAACATTCTTCGTATACATGGTGTCCCAAAAATCGTTGTCGAAGATCTCCCGTTACTAACGGTTCGAACATTGTTCAGTGTAATATTTTTATTCCTATTAAAAACGAGAGATTTATTATATTAATTCGTCTGACCATCCAAGAGTTGAATTCCATTGAAATCGACGCTGACTATTGTTTCGCGAATGCTTACTAACACTAGAACGACCGGAGCAGTCAAAATGACTGGTACCTAATTACTTCTTCTACAATTACTGAAATTGTAAAAATGCTTTCATCGGAATTTTAATGAACCTCTTCATGGAATCTCATGTAATATTTTTATTCCTGTTAAAAACGTCGAGAGATTCATTATATTAATTCGCCTGACCAACGAAGGGGTCAATACCACTGAAATCGGGAGTGACTATTGTTTCGCGAATGTTTACTAACACTAGAACGACCGGAGCAGTCAAAATGACTGGTACCTAATTACTTCTTCTACAATTACTGAAATTGTAAAAATGTTTTCATCGGAATTTTAACGAACCTCTTCATCGAAGCTCATGTAATATTTTTATTCCTGTTAAAAACGTCGAGAGATTTATTATATTAATTCCTCCGACCAACGAAGAGTTGAATTCGATGTGACTATTGTTTCGCGAATGTTTACTAATTACTCTGTTCGAAGGAGGATTCCCCTGTAATTTGTTGAGCGAGTATGTTTGCACGAGAATGTTGTCGTGGATGGAAAATGGTGGCGGATCGACGGGGGATAGAATCGGAACGACGCGAGCCCGTCTAACGATTCGATTTTCAATAGGTGTATCGTTGTCATCTGTTCTCGAGGAAGAACGTAGCCCGGTGCCGGTCCACTTGATTCTCCAATGACTCGAATCGCTTCCGCTCCATGATTTTTATTCCACCGCCGCGGCCGTAAAGCGGCCGTGTACGTGCAGCCCGGCACACCACCGTCCCCGCCGAACACACTCGCAGAACGACATACGCAAAGCACGTTGACTCGGCCGTGGCCGGGCTCGGGATGTATCAATGCATCTCCCGTAATATGGTGCAACGTTATTTCTGTCTCCCTCTGCACCATTATCTCTGTTTGCTCAGTTGCTTCGAGAACAATGCGCCTGGCTTTTCTACTGACGCAAATGCCAGAAGAGCTTTTATATAATTGAAATCGGTGTACGTAACCGAAGAGACACCGGCGGAACAAATATCGTGAAACGGGTCACGTCTGGTCCCAGGTATTATTTATTTCGTTGCTTGTTAGCCACTATTATTGTCTGACGTAACCTCGTTAATGAGGCCAATCCACCTTTCCATACGGTACTCTCCACTTCATTACCTACGTTCGCGTTCCTCTTCAAGATAACGGGAAAATCAACCACTATTCTTCACATCAAATTTTTAAATTGCGTGCTTCTATATCATTCTCCTTTTTTTCTCTCGCTGAACGGTGATGAATAGTCGCCGGATCTTTACGCGAAATAAAAAGTGCGTCAACTGCAAGATACAGAAGTCACATATAAATTCACATTTTTCGCGAATAATTTCAACGCAGTGGAAACAACATATTGATACTCTTGAAAGTCTTCTAAAATCTTCTAGTCTCCTTTTCCTTTAGATTGCACCTACTCAGTATTGTAATAAATAAGATCCGGGCTGGAGAAAAAGTGTTTTCTCCAAACCATTGTTAAATCCATACCCTTGTCAGTATTTACAGATATTGTGAACACTACAGCCTACTTAGCGAGTTGGAAAGTATTTATATCTGGTTGTGAAGATGTTTTCTAAAGCATTATTGTCTCGAGTACTCGAACAGTCGCTTACCTGTAAGGTTAGAAAAGTTGGCAATTGTGATCGCTGCCGATTGGTTTGTGACACACCTCGTATAAATTCGGCTTTTATGAATAAACGACTCGGTCACAAAACCTGATTTGAACACGTATTCGAAGGCCTCCGATAACCCAGTTCCTTCGTAGTTTACGAAGGCACGCACTATTGGAAGTTAAATCATAAGGCCAAGGGGTTAAAACGCAAACTAGCGCGACGCATCCGCGCATACGTCGCCGATGCTGAACGATCTCGCGACGCCGAACGGAATAGGGGTAGCTAATCCCGCGGGCAGCGGACCCGACGACAGTTTACATCAGCATAAAGCTGGGAATCGAATTTCCGGGTTCGTTCAATTACGAGGGCTGCTGGAACCGGTCCAATCTCGTCGCAAAATTTTTCATCGCGCGAACGATCGCCGATTCGTCCGGGGCGTCGATCGATTAACAGGTAACTCGGAGAGAAAGGTCCGGACCGAGCCCCCCGTCGGTGATCCGGGCCGTGTCGGTACGGAAATGGGGAGGGGGTGGGTTCGGGGGAGGTCGGGGGAAAGGAGTGGGAAGAAGACGTTCCCGTCGTTAACGCTCGTAAATCGTTCGTAATAAAGTCATCAAGTCGACGATAAATCTTGTTAAGTGTTATACGGTGCCGCGAAACCGACTGCTCCGGTCGTATTACGTCGTATCCAAACGAACCTGTTTCCCGACGCGAATTAATCTCGCCGTCTAATTAATTATTCGGTTATCACGCGACGACTATTCCCCGGGGGATAGGCAGAGTCGGTTCGAGTTCATCGTTCGCGTAACCGGCACCATGCCCGGGAACCGGCGTGCTGTGAAACGAATGGCCGTTCTAGCCGGAGGAACCTCGCACAGTGGCCCGAATTAATATTCGGACTTCGCGGTCGAAATCATTTTTTTTTTAAATCAACCCCCGGCCCGAGTGTTTCGAAAATGTTCCAAGTATCAGCTTACTGGCAGGTGACGTGCAAACAATTTTTTATTTTTAATCACTGTTCGTCGGAATTTTCGTGGAAATAGTTTTACTCAGTAGGATGCTCGAGCACCCCTTACGTAGGAATTAATTTTTTAAAATTGACCCGGGCGACACGAGCGTTTCTAGAAAGTTGGAAGAACCAGATTACTAGCAGGTGATGCGTAAACAATTTTTAAGTAATTTTTTAAATTGCTATTTGTAGGAATTTTCGTGGAAATAATGTTGCTCATTATAATGCTCGAGCACTCCTTACGTTGGAATTCATTTTTTAAAATTAAACCGCATGACACCAGTGTTTATAAAAATTGGAAGAATCAATTTACTAGCAGGTGATGCCTAAACAATTTTTAAGTAATTTTTTAAATTGCTATTTGTAGGTATTTTCGTGTAAATAGTTTTACTCATTACGATGTTGGAGCACCCACTACGTTGGAATTAATTTTTTAAAATTGACCCGGGCGACCCGAGCGACCCGAGCTTATCTAGAAAGTTGGAAGAATCAGTTTACTAGCAGGTGATGCGCACACAATTTCTAATTAATTTTTTAAATTACTATTTGTCGGAATTTTCGTGGAAATAATGTTGCTCATTACGATGCTCGAGCATCCCTTACGTTGGAGTTAATTTTTCAAAATTAAACCGCATGACCCCGGTGTTTATAAAAAATTGAAAGCATCAGTTTACCGGCAGGTGATGCGTACACAATTTCTAATTAATTTTTTAAATTACTATTTGTAGAAATCTTCGTTGAAATAATTTTGCTCGAGCACCCTTTACGTGGGAATAATTTTTTAAAGTTGGAATAACAAGAAGCTGGAAGAATTATTTCCATACCCCGGAATTCTCTCTCAGTGAAATTTTTATGCAACACTAATAAATGCAAAATATTGATCTTGCACAGTTCAAAGATTTGATGCACTCGCCTCCAGGGTCAAATATTGACAGGGCCAACTCTGATTGCTCTCGGTAGCCTCGGCAAACATCTCTGAAGACGCGCTAATAGGAGACACGTCGGCTTGTTTGTACGAGTTCTTTCCATCTGCGATAGCAAATGGAAAGGCCTGACCATCAGTCCCAAGTCCGAGGCAGAGGGAAACGTTAAATATGGCGGCTGGGACAGTCAGCTGATAAATGAAAGCCACTCGTTTCAATAGACAATGCTATCAGCAACGAGAAGAGATAGTATTCGATAAAAATAGTGGATGTTTGAAGAAACTATTCCTGGACCTGTTACACCGAAGCTGCAAAATCTAGTTGTATATTCATTAAAAAAAATAATGGTCGGGAAGTGTCGGTAATATTCATGGAAATATTGGCAGAATAATGAACGCTCTCGTCCTTTTATCGAATATGAAATTATGCTCACCGGCATGTGAAATGAATGAAAAACGATCATTTAACTTGACAAAGCTCGCGGGACAATTTTGAATGATGTAATATTTTTTTCATCCTTTGCAAACGTGTCCAGTTTGATGTGGATATTTTATTTGTGTTTGACAGTCGTTATTTATTTGATGAACAGGTTTTATTACGTTTCGTGTCCGACATGTGACTGATTATTTCTACTAACGCTCGGAGACAGTAATAACGGAGAAGTTTTAATTTTGCAATATATAATTTCCGGGATTTTAAATGTCGATTGTTATTTTCGCGGAAACATGAACGTGTTCCTCCGTCAGGAATTGGCGCGCTGGTGATCGACGTGAAAAAGATCTCGTCGCGATCGAGGACACTCTGTTAGATTAGGTCCTTCGTTGTCTCGGGAACCGGCGGGAGTCGCAGCTGCCGGGAGCATCGAAAATTAGTGTACATTTCAGAACGTTCGTTTCGAGAAGCTCGACGTCGTAGAAGTACGGCAGAAGTTTTGTAGGAAACGAGATTACCAGCTGCAGAAGTTGGAACTTCCGGGGGTAGAACTAAATATCGGGGATGGTTTCAGTAACTTTGAAATTTGCCGGGACTAAATACCAGCCAGCGGTTCTCGCAGCTTCCTCCGCCGCCTTGAACCGAATATGCCCTCGGTTTACAACTGCGGAATTCGACGCCGATGTTCTTCTGGCTTCGAGATTCGATACCTAGTTGGCGGCTGGCTACAGGAATTGAGCAGCAACGAGTTCCCGGTGACTTTGCAGCCGTTCCCGATAAGATCGATCGGCGGCTCGAAACGGCGAACGTGGAAACCTGCAGATCAGCTATAGCAGCTTTCAAAATTACTATTTTCACAAATAAAAAATGTTCAAATACAGCTCAAAGTTACCATAATATGTGTACAAATTTTTACATTAATAAATGTAAACGTCTTCTCAGGAAAAATTCTTTATAAAATCGCTTTTTTGGGGGCCTCCTGACTGTATGTAACCCCTTAAAGGAAAAAACAAAGGGCATAGCCAATTGAGATGGTCGAAACTGCCTTGAAGAGATTTTTCAATGATTAATGAACCATTCGATAGCTGACCAAGAAAAACCCGTCCGTGTAAAAGTTCAACCCCCTAGCTTCCCCGTGAGGGTAGCTACAGGGTAAATTGGATTTCGCGCATCTAAGCGCATTTTGCGCACTTTGATGCTTCCTAAAATTCTGAAAAAAATGTGACATATTCTAGATCCTAAGACGCATCTCTGAGAATTTTTTCAGATTTTTTTGTTGCAAACTGTGGTCGTGAAAAATGAATTGGATTTCGCGCTTTACCGCGCATTTTCGCAATTTGATGCTTCCTAAAATTCTGAAAAAAATGTGACATATTTCTGATCCTAAGGCGCATTTCTGAGAATTTTTTCAGATTTTTTTGTTGCAAACTGTGGTCGTGAAAAATGAAAATCTGAAAAAATTCTCCAATATGCGCCTTAGGATCCAAAATATAAATACAAAGGCAAGAGGGGCTCCTGGAGATCAGCTATAGCAGCTTTCAAAATTGCTATTACTACAAATAAAAAATGTTCAAATACAGTTCAAAGTTACCATAATATGTGTACAAATTTTCACGTTAATAAATGTAAACGTCATCTCAGGAAAAATTCTTGAAAAATCGCTTTTTTTGGGCCTCCTGACTGTATATAACCCCTTAACCGGCGACACGACTGCCAAAACGTGGATCCCATTTCGCCGTGGCGCGGGGAGATAAACTGGGAAAAAGCTTGCCAGACTGTTGGGTATACTCGCGCGGCCGTCCCGTGTCCCGAGGATTCGACCGGAGCTTGCGGGTTTCTTGCGGGCCGAAATGACGGCTGAAAGTACACCGGCACCGGCAACGGCCTTGTCGTTAGCCAGCGAAACAGGCGTAACTAGCGAAGACACACCGGTTTGGCAGAGGGACAAGGACGCGGGGCGACTCCGGCTAAGTGACACAGCCCTGTTTTAGCCTCCCTCTCTCCCCCCACCCCTGCCCCTTTCCGCTCTGCCACTGGCAAGAAACAAAAGCCCTTAGGCAGACCCAGCTAGCTGCTCCGAGATAAAATGGAAATGCACGGTGGTGGTTCTGTCTGCGTGCATGCAGGATGCACCCACTCGTCAGATGAACAGAGCCAGGGCGAGTTTGCGGGGGTGGCTCCAGGCCGGGGCGAGTTCATGTCTTCGCGGGGGTGCGATAACGTTTTGTCTAACGCTGCTCTTCCTTCGCGTCACTTCTGTCGCTGCTCTTGGCCCGGATTCTGCGTTAAAGTAACTTCGATCGAACCACCCACCCCCCACCCCCTTCTTGAGGGTTTCTTTTTCCAGGTGGCACGCAAGGGTTACTCTGGCATGTGCAGAGTTTTCCTGTAAGTAGACTACGGATATTAATCAGGGTACTCATCATGAGCTTACAGCTTGTTAAATTTGTTGAAGAGAGAGTTTCTATTTAGCTCCTATATTACAGTGATTTCTCTATATATGTCGCGAAGCTCTGCATGATAAATGTCGCGGAATTACCCCCAATACTGCAGAGTGTATCCCGTGAGGGGCCACGAAGCTCGAGAGGCCCCGGACGCCAAGGAGATATCCTGGACGATATATGTCACTCGCAAGACCCGTGTTGTTGACATACATCGAGAATTCACTGTATTTATTCGTGTATTCGTCCCGACTCTTTCAGATGCTGAAATTTGCTCAAACATTATTACTGGACTGCGGGTCTTTATGCCTTTATCGCTTCGGAAGATTTTCAATAAATGCTCTAATGTGAAATTCTACAGAATTTAGTACGATTTTTATTTATTCCTGATCTACACAGTTCACTACCACTGAAAATTAGAATTTATTCGCTTCCACTTCCCTAAAATTAACACATCCGCAGTCTAATTATTACAGAGTGAAAATAATCCATCAAGCTGGACAGAAAACTGTTCTGTCACCGTTCAGAGTCCGGTGTACAATAAATCATAATTGGCTTATTCTTCTGAAAAATAATCGCCACAAATGCACGTTGTTGCTGGTGTCGAGTTGTCAACAGCTTCTCGCTATCATAACTTATAACTGAAAATAGGAAAAAAGGAATAAAGCAGAAGGATAACTTCGCTAGGGCACTTCATTTTTTCTCAGCTTCGACTCGAAGAAAGGAACCACAGTTTTGTTCCGTTATAAGACGATGGTCCGGTACCGGCTTTCATCGTATTTCGGATGAGGGTGCCTATTCGGCTTTGTTCTTGAGCGGGCCGAGAATTTACGGGTCCCATACAGTTGTCCGGCAGACCATAAAGTTTTCGTAACAAAGAAGATTCACAAAAATTGCAAAAACCATGCAATATTAAACGTTTCCACGTTCAGAGAAACATCGTGCAGAGTTTGCACCCAATTTCCCCGAAATTCCAGAGTTCGGCGAGCCACAGTTGAAAAAACTAAAAACCCATCTCTGCGTGCGAGGCGGCAGTCTTCAGTTTCTATTCAACCAGTCTTCGGCTAGTCCTCGTTTAAGTCACATCTTTGTACAGTCGTTACAATTAAACTACGAGTTGTCAACAAGTTGACCCTCAACAAGAACTACCTGGCACGGTTTTGATTAACCAAGCAGGAGTGACAGATGCGAGAAAAGTCGACCCAACCGATCCTTTCCATCTACGAACGTACGTACAGACGTATAATTCGTCCATATGTCCACTCGGAAGGCAAGAAAGACCTTATCCGCCGTTTCGTCGACTTATCGGCAGATCGAGGGGGGCTAACGGCGCTGAAGCGGGCCGCGGGGACGGCGATCGAGTCAAAGAAGATTGGAGGATTAGGGAACAACTGCGCTGATATTGGCCAGTCTTCTTCCTTATTGCGTGGCGGCACTACCGGAATATGATTTATCGCTTCCCGGGATACATAATGGCGGCAATAGTCCCTGTAACACCATCGCGGCACCTTATGTCACGAAGAAATATGTTCTTAAGGGGACAACGGCCAGAAAACACGCGCGAATATCCAGTCATTACAATGCTTTTTGTCATCGGGGGGCTTCCCTCGAAATGCTTCCAGAAGAATCCGCTATACCGGGTGTCCCTTCTCAGATCCCACTCGGCAAAATATCTCTTCAGACCTCGCGAGAACTATTTTATATAAAAATTATTTGTTCGACCTTGAGATTACCTTCACAAGGCCTTGCAAAGGATCGCTTCGAATTTTGAATCCAGCACTGCCCAAAATGCAAGTGCACATTCACATTGGTCTTCTCATCTTTACCAGCCACTGTTCCATAATTTAATTAATCACCATAACTAATCAAAAAGCCTCGATTCATTTGAATCCACTGCACCAAGGAATTTTCACAACTGTACAATAAAAAAAAACAAAAGAGAAAGAAATTCTCAAGGAGAATCAGCTACTTTGCGGCACAAGTTACGGAGCACACTGTGAGACATAATATTCTTATTGTCGTACGCGGCAGAATGCAACGTATCGAGTTTAAAGCCCCATTCTCCGTCAGAGCGTTTGTGTGTTTATAAGCCTGGCCTAACCACGCCATGAACGACCGGGTAGCTCGGAAAGAGCCTCGGCTATAGGGATTACAAATAACCGGGGGGCGGGGGAGGGGGCAGAGAGGGTAGAGGGATGAGCGCTGTTGACGCGACGGTACTCGTTCTCTTGATTCTCCTTTTTCTCGTGTCTGCATCTCTCCCCCCGAGCGTCGCGTCGCGTCGCGCCTTTTTACCGTCCCCCCCCCCCCCTCCGGCTCTCGGCGTGAATGAAGCGAGCGCGCCTCCCCGTTCACAATTACATCGACTATCGAGCGGGCAACGACGAAGATAAACCGTCTCGTCGAGGGGCCACGCACAATACCCGCAGACCCCACCTATTAAGTCATTCACCGTTTACGTGACTGTTACGGGGACGGCCGTTGCGACGTCAATGCATGTCGTAGCCTCCACGCTTGTTACCAGGTGAACGCGTAATCCTGCCGATATCGCGCCACTGCGCCGGCCCTCGATTGAATCCGCGCTGGCTGAATGGGGATTGTGTTTTGGGGGTGGGAGGGAGAGAGGGGGGCTGAGTCATTGGAATTTCTGGGTGGGAGGCCGACACGAGAAACTGCTCCGTCCAGCTCTCGGAATCGATTGCTTGATTCGAGTCTCACCGACGATTTCTCAGGACCGATCTCGCCCCTGCGAGAAGCTTACACCGAACGCGCAACCACCTTCTGTCTGTAGCGGCTAGCTCAGTATTGTAATAAATAAAATCCCGGCTGGAGAAAAAGTGTTCTCTCCGAATCATCGTTAACACGTTGTTGACCGGCAATTTTACGCAGGAGCTATCTAATGTCACCAGACATTATTTCGTAATTGAATGTAGAACGAAAACAATCTAAATAAACTTCAGCGTCCAGCATTATAACCGTTATCTTCATTTTCAGAGTCGCTCTCAATAATTACGGGTTTTCGTCGTTTTGTTGGTCTGATATTTGTATCTTCTGAATCAGAACTATGTTCTGAAAAACTATCATTTTCTGAATCGCTAACACAGACGTCACTTGGACAGTCAGACAAATTATCTTCAGAAAATTCTTCTTCAAAAAGTTCGCAATGGGCCATTTCTAAAAATTTCGGAATAACGATTTATACGTCGCGTTTTAACTGGAAAAATGTAAAACAACTTGATGTGCATGTGATGTTGATAAAATGTTACCACGTTTGCTTATAATCCGAGAGTTTCTCAATAATATATTTACAGTTTGAATTGTAAATTTGACGAAGACAAATGGTAAACAGTAACCACAATTTGAAGGTATAATACTTCGTCAATTAGATTAGGTTATCGAAAGACGTCATATGACGTTCCCGGTCAACAATGTGTTAAATCCATCCCCTTGTCAGTATTTACAAACATTGTGAACAACATTACAGCCTACTTAGCGAGCTTGAAAGCATTTATACCTCGTTGTGAAGGTGTTTTCTAAAGCATTATCGTCACGAGTACTCGAACAATCGCTTACCTTTAAGGTTAGAAGTATCGTACGTCGCATAGCAATCACCCAAGCTGAAGAATGGGGCAATTGTTATCGCTGCCGATTGGTTTGTGACACACCTTTTTCTCCAAATCATTGTTAAATCCACACCCTGGTCAGTTTAGTATTTACAGATATTCTGAACAACACTACAGCCTACTTAGCCAGCTTGAAAGTATTTATATCTCGTTGTGAAGGTGTCTTCTGAAGCATTATCGTCACGAGTACTCGAACAATCGCTTACCTTTAAGGTTAGAAGTATCGTACGTCGCATAGCAATCACCCAGGCTGAACTCGTCTCTGGTCGCCGAGATAACTCGTCTGTGGTTATTGTACGCACGGTATTTCGTCGCGAGATAACTCGTCCGTGGTCGCGAAGTGGTTGAGCAGTGACCGGCTGAATTTTCGAGTTCCACGAGACCGAAGGTAGCGAACGATCGGAATCGTTATTTTGTTCGGTATCGTCGATTTATCGGGCGCCCGTGCGTCAGCGAGCAGCGGCAAGTGGAATAGGTCGGCGATAGCCAGACGCGCTGAGAATATTCGAAGGTAATTATCTCTAAAAACTTCCGGCGTACTTTTACGCGAAGGATTACCTTCGCTCTTGCCGCGATTACCGGAACACCGGTGTGTAATTAACTTTGAAGCCGTTTGCAAAACGCGGGGTAAAGGCACCGCGGAGACTTTGAAACGGCGTCGGTTTTTAGTGCTCGTAAAGGGGCCTCTGTTGTTCCCCGGGAAACTTCGGGATGCGTTGTCGGCGACCCTTGCTCGCGAGTAAAATGATCCCGCGACGCGTCGATCGGCCGCGTTTAATTCGTCGATCGGTCGAGGAAGGGGTGGAGGAGTTTTACCGCGGGGGCGAAGCGGTCCGGGGGGAAAGGAAGGAATCAATAGGGCGAGAGGAGTAAAAGGGAACGGAAAGGTTATAAAATCAGAGCGGCGAAAGGGAGCGGGTCGAGGAGAGCCGCCGCCGGCGGCGCAACGTTGTTCGAGAACGATAGAAAGGCTGCACTTAACCCCCGTTATCTGTAAACCATAAACTTCACACTTGGTGGACCAAGACTATTCTACCGGCCCCTTTGTACACGTCCCCTCTTTCGGCCCTCGCGCCGCGCACGCCGGCGAAGAGTACTAGAATCCGATTTGTCGGTGCCGCGCGACTGAAATCCTGTTTATCAGGGCCCGTAACCGAACGAAACTTCCGGGAACGGGGGATTCTATCGAATTTTTATAATACCCGCGCCCCGAGAAACGAGCGAAAGTTTCGTCGATACAGTTCTCTATCCAACGAGACCAGAAACTCGGAGACCACCGTTTCGAAATAGGAGTACGTACAGTGTGTTTCGCCTAACTCGAGCATGTAAAATATCTCGCTTGTTTTTTTTTTTCTTTGTAATGGAAGAAAATGTCGAAGGAAAACAAAGGTGATAATATGACAGGTCGTACAGCGACAATAAAAATACATCACCCCATTTGAAAACACTGCGATCACCTTGAAATCTCAAAAAATATATAGCCTTGAACAAATTTTTTTTATCTATCATAATAGGTTCTTCTGAACCAACTAATGTTTTCCTCTACAATTTTTTTTTGTGCGACCTGGCACGATGCTTGTCGCGTTCGTTATGTAAACATGACAACAATAAGAGTGATGAAAATAATAAAACGATTTTAGCCGACATATGCGCGCACCTAGTAAGTAAAAGTGCCGTAAGGCACCACTAAAAATTGCCGAACCATTAAATTTGTTTGTACTTAATCGATTACTAAATGTTTCAGTGTTGTACGAGTAAGTTGCGCCATTTTCGTACGTACAACATGAAAATAAATCAGATATGTAGAAGGAAAATATTCTAGGTCGGACGAAACGTTTCCTTCTGAAGTGAAAACAGTTTCGAGTGGAAAGGGTTAATATTCGTCGAACAGTGAAAATTAGTCGCCAGCGTGTACAATGCCGCGTTGAAAGGGCCGTCGGCAGCCGTCGCCTCGGTAACGTCTCCAGAATTCTTGTCGATCCGAACAGTGTCGGTGAAAGCTTTGTCGGCGATTTCAATGTAACCCCGGAGCTCACCGTTCCGTCGTAGAGTGCGCGACGATTCCCCTCGGGAGCCTCGCGTGTCTTGCAGAGGGGCGACAGGAAAATGGAATCCGTACCGATCATGGCGGAGTGTATCGGAGATTTAAGGCGGGATTCAGTTACCCGGAGTGACGTCGATCGATCGTCCGCATCCCGCGAAACCGGCGCTCGGCGCCGCGCGGTTACCGTCGTTACTTGAACAATAACACGAACGGTTTTTTTCTTTCTTTTTATCGCGAGGAAATGGTTTTCGCGTACCCCGGCTCCCGGGGGTCGTCCCCGCGACCACACACGAGCCCTAGCCGAGCCCGGGCCTCCTTCTGCAACGTAACGTCCTCGCGGAAGGAGGCCACCGCCTTCCACGACCTCTCGCTGCCGGCCATGTGGTCGACAATAACTACTTACAAGTTATCCTTTAACCCGCTACAAAATTCCAGTGTTCACGACCCACCCATTAAATATTCAAAATCATTCCAACTCTGTCCAACTTTAATTTTCTACAACTTCATACTGAACGTGCAGTTTCCGGTCGAATAAAATTTAAGAAAATCACATATCTCGTGCTAAATACTACGGTACACTGTCTATATACAATATCTCGTTTACTAAATATTTGCAAATGTAATCGTTCGGATATTTTCGTGTAGCAGAGTCGCCTGATCAGAGGAATTGACTCGAATCGAGGGGAAGAAGTTACCCCCTCTCTCCGAGGCTGAGACACGTGACCATGGCGGAACCGTGGGGCGAATAGCGTCGTGGAAGGGGAAGCACGAGTAGTGGGGTGACAAGTCTTCTCCGCGATAGAGACGGATCGCGTCACGTGACTGGGCCGAGGGTCGAGGCGTGGGGGAAGAGCGTGGTAGAAGGGAAAGCTAGAGTGGGGGAACCGCGCGGTAGAAGGGGAAGTTAGAGTGGGGAAGCGGCCTTGTATACGGGGAAGCTCGAGTGGGGGAACAGCCTTGTATAAGAGGAAGTTAGAGTGGGGGAACTGCGCGGTTGAAAGAGAACTTACAATGAGGGAAACCGCGCGGTAGAAGGGGAAGTTAGAGTGGGGACATAGCCTTGTATAAGGGGAAGTTCGAGTGGGGAAGCAGCTTTGTATAAGAGGAAGTTTGAGTGGGCAAACAGCCTTGTACAAGTGGAAGTTCCAGTGGAGAAACCGCGCATTAGGAGGGGGAATTAGAGTGGAGGAACAGCCTTGTATAAGGGGAATTTAGAGTGAGGGAACCGCACGGTAGAAGGGGAAGTTTGAGTGGGGAAACAGCCTTGTATAAGGGGAAGTTAGAGTGGAGAAACCGCGCGGTAGAAGGGGAAATTAGAGTGGGGAACCGCGCGGTAGAAGGGGAAGTTAGAGTGGGGAAACAGCCTTGTATAAGGGGATGTTCTCGCGGGGAATCAGCCTTGTATAAGAGCACGTTCTCGCAGGGAAACAGCCTTGTATAAGGGGAGACCTTAAGCCTACGGCTCTGCACTGTAGATCATGAGACGCGTTGGGGTTGAGGCGCACCAGCCTCGGAGATCTAGTTGCTTGCGATAATCGATAGCGTCGGTCCCCTCTCTCAAAGCTCGCAGTCCCAGCCCGGAAAAGGAAGATTTCAGCTTAATGATACAGTTTACCGGACACGCGTCATTTGTCCTGGTTTTTATAGAAGCTTCGCGGCAGCGACGGTGAAGCGGCGGATCGATCCGCGGCAAACAAATGCTCCTTGATTCGCCTTTTCGTCCCGGGCGCGGCGGAAAGTTCGTCCGATCGGTCGTATTTCCCGTCCCGATACCCGGAACGGTATTTTTAAGCTCGCTCTCGGAAACCGCCGCGCCGGGTAAATCCGGTCCGACGATAAAAGTCGTTCGCTGATTGGAGAAAGCGTGTTCCTCTGGTCGGCCACGGTATCCTCTCAAACTGCGCGGGACTTCGAGCAGCAATCACATTTATCCGGGAGCCGTTGCCGAGACCGTAAAAGCATGTTTCGCAAACACTCGGAAGCGGGCCGGTATCCCGATTGAAATCGGCACGGAAAAACTCGGTTCATATCATATTTCCGCGAACTAATTTCTAGATCGGTCGGATTGTTTTTAGCGACTCTCCGTTTTGAGATTTCCGTATCTCGGAAACCGTTCGTTATACACACGGAGAGGTGTTCAGTTGTTTCGACAGACACATTATTTTGAGCAGCTCTCTGAGAGAAAATACCTTTTTCTAATACTCGGCCAACTGCAGGATATCGCTGCGCTGATTGCTATTTGGAATTAATTTCAGCGCTAAATAGTTCTTCTTCGCGTGTTGACGTGTTCTGAAATATTTGCGCCGCGTACTACTGACTGTACACTGTTATGGTATTAATGGAAAACCATAATTACACTGCTGATGCAACCATCGGTGCAATAGATTAATAAGCACCGTGGTCGAGGTTTACAGGTACGTAGTAATTTAAAACAAACGCGTGTAAACAGATCCGACCTGGCTTCGGGATCAATAATGACAAAAGTGGTGCAGTGCTTGAGTGAGGGGAAGAAGGGGGCGAAGGGGGTTGGGGGAGGGCGAGGAAATTCCGCGGTTCGCGATCTATTTGCCAGCGAAGTTGTGGTTCCTTCGTTCGCGATCGAGGCACCGACGCGCCGTGGAAAGATCGCGGAATAGAAACCGGCCTTACCACTGGGAAAACGCGGGGCAAATATTTGTTGCGCGGTGATGCGCATTGTGGGGCTGCATTGTTCAAAGCACCTGGGCTCCGCGACTCGAACTCGATCGCGTACCAGCATGTTTGCGCTATTTATTTACTGAAGCAAACATAAACAATCCCCGGGCACACGTAATAAACGTTAGATATGGACGTTTGCTCGGTTAATATTGGAAATTAACTTGGCGAAATGTTATAGAGATCCAATCCAAACATTGACAAGGATTTAATGCAAATCGATCAGGCGCGATTCATCTGTCGCGACGAGATCCGACGGACAACCTTGAGAAGATTGATACGACCTTGGGAGGAATCTTCTTTACCATCAGAGACTGTTCGAATCACTTCAACACTGGGGGGACTAACAGTGACTATTTCGCATTACTTTATGGAAATAAATGCTATCCAGATTTTTAGCAATATTTTAAGGACAATGTATACCCGAAGAATATAATTTCTCATTTATGCTTCCAAGGGATCAAGGTAAAAATATTAGAACCCGTAAACTTAGTTGTAATATTAGGGGGACCTATAGATAATGAATTATTTTGAAATCTGAAACAAGCTTTGTAGTAAATTCAGGTTTTTATTTCTTAGTTTATTATACAGGGTGTGCATTTGAAAACTTTCCAGCCGAATGTCTCGAAAAGTATGAAAGATATTGAAAAAGTGTAAAACACGTGTCCAAGGATTCCGAGGGAGAAAGAGGGTGGCATGCAAATGAAAATCTATGGAATGACGAATATGATTATTACAGGATTGTAAAGAAAAATTGTACTTTTTAGAATATTTGGAACACAGGCTGCTTCACCGAAAACTGTAAAAGAATACGTGTTTCCTCGTCCACGATTGGTACAAAACCAAAGGCAAGACGAATTCTTTGCAAAGAATTGGTTACCTATGGGCTACCTCTAACAGCAGTAATTTGGAAATTCGATTTAAGAGGAGCACCCTAAGTCTGAAGGGGTTAATAGAACGGAGAAAATGAGACAGACAGTGAAACACCGAACAGACTTCTCGCAGACTATGTACAGCGCAGGATGAAATATAATGGGACAGAATATGCATATTATACGCAGACCGCGAGATCGTCTCTTTGACTCGGGAAAGTGCGTCGTGAAACAACAAACACCGCATTGGCAGCGTTTTTGAGAGAGCGGTCGCGCTCGTTCGCAGTCAAACGGTGAGTTTGCATAAAGCGACGGATAGGGCGGGAATTATTCTATTCGCAGAGATACGGGAGGAGTGGTCTGAAACGCGGCGAAAGTGTGCTCGAGACGACAGCGAGATGAAAGGAGCCAGTTGTCAAAGGTGTCGGGGCTGATCAGGTTCCTCGACACAAAAGGTTTCATTTGATTATATTCCGGGTTATCGATGACTCGGATCATCGGCGAACACGGTTGATCGATCCGCAATCAACATTCGTCCCACGCGATCCCGCCATGAAAAACCAATTAAAATGTCGAACGTAATTTCCAGCAGGGTGCACGACAACGCGTGTTCCCCTTTTATTTTTTCCCCCCCTTTTCGCACCGACACGGTAGGAAAGGCGGAGAAAAGTGAGAGGGAGAGGGGTAAACGATTCGCGGCAAAACAGAGAGGAACAGGAAAAAATAATTAATGAGAGGGGGGTGGGGTTGAGCCATTGTCGGGAGGGCGGGAGAGCCCGTCCATGATGGATCGCGTCGAGATTATCGGCGGCCGGCCCTTTTTCTCGCGGTTCGAGTGCCGGATAATGAAACATTTATGAAAGGACTTTTGTGCCGGTCGACACAATCGGCGGCGACGAGATAACGAGATCGATGGCTGCCGCTGTGGAATCGTTCGACCCGAAGGAATTCGAGCTGAAAGTGTCGGCGAGCCGCTTGCCGACGGCTCCCCCTCGCGAAACAAGCACCCCCTCTTCTATCACCCCCGAGTATTTCAAGAATGGGGCAGCCTGTGGATTAAGTAATTCCCCCGTCGAGAGGGTGTGTTCAGACGCAACGCGATGCGAGACCCACGAAAGGGTCTCTCGAACTCGACACCGAGTCCCAATAACTTCGACCACCCTTACCAGAGGCAATAAATTCGCCTAAGAGTCGAGTCGCGTGAGACCCAAGCGACTCGTCCCATTTTCTCTGCGAGTATCCAGCACGAGGACATAATAATAATTTAAGACAGCGTCCGGACAATCTCTGAACACTCACCCCCAATTTTCCCCTACTACTATTTACCACCTCCACCAGCAATTTCGCATCCCTTGAAAAACCATTTCTGCGTGCGAGTCGTGCCCTCTTTGACCTTCTGCCGTCCCGCGAGACATTTCATGAGGCTCGGACGGTACTGTGCGTGCCGCGGAAGAAATCTAGTGAAACGAATGCGGGGCTGATTGGTCAGAGTGGAAGGGGCACGCCTCTAGTTGCTCTATTGGCCGAAGCGGTGCACGTACTGTGCAGCGTGTGACGTCAGAGCCTAAGCGTTGGCCTACTGTTGCGTCAGCGGTGGGGATAGGCGGAGCGAGTGAATGCCCTCTTTGACCTTCTGCCGCCCGCAAGACTTCTTATGTGGCTCGGACGGTACTGTGCGTGCCGCGGAAGAAATCTAGTGAAACGAATGCGGGGCTGATTGGTCAGAGTGGAAGGGGCACGCCTCTAGTTGCTCTATTGGCTGAAGCGGTTGCACGTACTGTGTAACGTGTGACGTCAGAGCCTAAGCGTTGGCCTACTGTTGCGTCAACGGTGGGGATAGGCGGAGCGAGCGAGTCCCCCCTTTGCACTAGACTAGTCAGGCCCAGTCTCTCACTATTCCTTACCCCTTCCACAACACCGTGCCCCCACTCCTCGGCGGCGGGGATCCCACGCTTCCGCCACGTGACGCGTTTCGTCACTGTGTCACGTGACTAACCCAGATGGCAACTACTTTCCCCTGAATTTCCCTGTAATGAATATTAAACCTATGATATCGCAAATTACTTTTTCGGTTGCGTGATACCTAGTCAAATATGTTTAGCTAAAACCGATATTATATAGAATTATTATACGATACGCATTCCACTTGTCCATTGTCAATTCCAGGAAGCTGTGATTATATTACTATCGCATTAACTGTTTCATCGTTTAAGCCCCAACATTGGAAAACCGGGCCCTGACAGGAATTGACAATATTAATCCGAGTTTGATAGACAGAAATATCGCTCTTCACGCATTCAATAAAATATGGTATTATTATAGTCGCATTAACGGATTGACTGAAACATCACCCCGATATCGGCGACACGACGATGTTTCGACAAAAATTCAATCCGGTTATGGTGTACGGAATAAACTTAATTGAGCCCGGATATACGAGCGAACTAAATATTCGGACGTTATTTTGCAAAAGTCGGGATCGACAAAAATTACGTCGACGGGACTTACCGAGACTAAAGTTAAATACGAGTGTGGGATATGTGGCGAATAAAATGGATTCTAGAGAAATAAAAATTCTATAAAAATTCTGCAAAATAGATTCTCGCCACGTATCGAAATCGCGAGCCGAAGATTTCCGCTGGCTTTCGTAATTTGTCTGTCGTTCGCTTTGGAAGCCGGTGTTCGATCTCGTCGCGCGACGCGTAATCGTTCGACAACGTGGACTTATCGGGCCTGTGTCGGGCTCGTCGGGGGAGGACAGGGTGATAACTCGAGGCGCGGATAACGCCACCGTAACTTTCACCGGGAGTTGCGGCATAATTGCACGTGAAATTTCATTCTCGCGTACACCGGCGCGGCGCGGCGCGGCGCGGCGCGGCCGCTCGAAACCGCGTGACGGTGTGCGGCTTTCACGATCCACTTCCGTCACCTTGGATACAACGCCGGGAATTTACGGGATTTCGGATCGCAATGGATCCCAGCGAGCTTGATTTTGTTGTTTGATTGCCGGGGAAAATAGTTGCCTTACATTGCTTGCATACACCGAACAACGAACAATTTTCGGCTTACCGAAACGATCCGGTTTCCTCTGTTCGGTAATTGTTTAGTTTCCGCACAACTCGGAAGATTTCTGTGCCACCGTTTCGTCGCGGTCGCATAACGCAGAATTTACGTTTTCGCTCGTAGAATATTATCGAAGTGAGTGTAC